>CM043319.1:39959099-40041599 GCA_023736055.1 Quercus glauca
CGGGTAATTTTCAGGTCACCAATCCCAATAATCATTAATCAAAATCAAGAGATTACAAATAAGGAATCTTACCCTAAACTTGGTCTATCCCAAAGTAACTACCTGCAATAGAATCCTTATGCTAATCCCCAATTGGTCTTGATTTTGTAGAGATTTCTTCCTTTGCATGGATCCCAGTACATGACTAACTCTTAGCAACTTGAAGCTTGTTATTGGGTGTAAAGTTCTTCAATATACTTAAAGAGAAGGAAGCAACTTGGTCATAAAAAAAAAAAAAAAAAAAAAACCCTAAGGTGCATAAAAACGCTGTAGCTTCACAATAAATGTATAGTTTCTCTATGTGAGTCTATATATGTGATGACGACTATAAAATAATCATTTTATATCATCTATAAGTTTAGTGAATGAAACCCAAATATCCAAGTCATCATGGGCTGAAAATCAGATCTGGAATTTCTGGATCTGCGAAGCTTGATAGATCGAGAGGTATTAAGATTCATTAAGTCTCGATATATACTTGTATTGAGCTTGTGTCAAGGTTCACAATTTTCAGCTTTTCACACTTGTTTCTTTGTGCAATCTTCATGATATTCTAAAATCCCCTTAAACTACACAAATACAAATAAAAAGCATTTTGTCAAAGGATATGCCAACTATTGAACAATATGTCCCTAACACCTATAAATCTTTTTGTTGTTCTATATCTTCCATTGTTGAACCTGCACATTATTATCAAGCTGTTCATGACCCCAAATGGCAAGAAGCAACGGCTGCTGCAATAGCAGCATTAGAGGCTAACAATACTTGGACTTCCACACCTCTTCCTCCTCATAAGAAACCTATAGGTTGTAAATGGTAATATATAATCAAAAATACAAATCTGATGGTTCTATAGAGAGATATAAAGCTAGATTGGTTGACAAGGATTTCACTCAAAAGGAAAGCTTGGATTTCATTAAAACTTTTTCTCCTATGGCTAAAATGGTTTTTGTGAAATGTTTGTTGATTTCAGTTGTTGTGAAAGGTTGGTTTTTAAGCCAACTTGATGTCAACAATGCATTTCTTCAAGGGAATTTATCTGAGGAAGTATACATGGCTCTTCTACCAGGCTTTCACTGCAAGTGGGAATTGGTTTTTAGATTGAATAAGTCTCTTTATGGCCTTAAGCAAGCCTTTAGACGGTGGTTCCCTAAATTTTTTGCTACTTTAGTTCAGTTAGGGTTTGTTCAATCCAAAGCAAACTATTTCCTCTTTACTAAGCAACAAGGAAGGTCATTTATTGTTTTGTTAGTCTATGTAGATGATGTCTTGATTGCTAGCAATGACAAAGAGGAAGTGGATCAATTCAAAGTGTTAGTCTATGTAGATGATGTCTTGTTTAGCTTAGCTCTTGGTATATGGAAATTAGTTAATCACTTACACTTGGACTATTTTCATTAGTTTTGCTTAAAAGTGATTTCACTGTAAAAAGCATGGTTTAGGGTTCTAAATATTTTCACTTTGTCCATTGATTTCACTTATTAAATGTTTAGTGCAAAGGCATTTTGGGACAATTGAAATGTATATCCTAAACAGGAAACCCCTTAAATTAGGGGTTTCCAAACTTGATGGGAGCTCGATAAACATCGCTAGACGCCAACCCATAGCCTATCTAATCCAAAGCTCTAGTCAGTCAGCCACGGGTGTCTGCCTCTAAGAACCGATGCCGACAGGTTGAGTGGTGGGTTTCTTTACCAGAGCCACCTGACCAGACCAATGATATACAGGAACTCCGACCAGATCCAACAAGATCAAAGTCTGATCTGGGGAGTTCCAGCCAAATCCGCCCGAGATCTTGACAGATCTAGCTAGATTCAGCCAAATCCCAGCTAATTTCAGTGACTTTTTTCCGATGTGAGTGGGTTGGGTCCAAGTTGAGTTCAAAACCGAACCAACCCGACCTGTGGACAGACCTACCTTAAATAATAGTAGAGTATAAAAGTATAGATATAGATATAGATCAATGAGAAAAGTTAATAGATGCCCTAAGAGTATTTTTTGTTTAGGAAATATTTTTAGAAGCTTTTTATAGAAAAAGTAAAAAAGCAATGATTTTTTTGATAGTTTTTACTTTTTTAGGGTATGTTTGGTAACTGTTTTTTCCCCTTATTTTCTATTTCTAAAAACAATTTTCTATTTTTGAGACTAAAAGACTTGTTTGGCAATCCAAAATAGACAGAAAACAAAAATTGTTTTCAAAACTCAAATTGTGAAGGAAACTGAAAACATGCAAAAGGTTGTTTTCAATTTCTAATTTTCAAAAGTCAATGAAAACACACATTTAATTTAATGAATCGATCTCATTTAATGAGTTAGCATTAGAGTTCAATTCCTAGTAACAACATATTTTAGTATTTTCTATTTTTTTCTTCAAAAATTTATTTTTTTAGTTTCAACTAACCAAACATGTTTTTGATTTCAAAAATACAAAAAAATTGTTTTTTCTTTATATTCCCAAGAACAAGTTTTGAAAATAGAAAATAAAAACTATTACCAAACATAACCAACTTTCCCATAAAGGTGGTATTAAAACTTTCTTAGAATGGTCCATATTTTTTTTTTTTTTTTGATACAACTGATGCAAAACTTTGTTTCTTGTAATCTTATAGTCTCTCTCTCTCTCTCTACCTTTCACGCAAGAAACCTTTTAGAATGGTCCATTAACAAATACCTTAAGATCAACTTGTATAATAGGACCCTAGGTAGATATACTTTTTTTTTTTTAATCTTAAATAAAAATAAAGACACACGTGTCCCCAAAATCAGTTGTGAAATTTTGACCAAAAAAACTAACTCATTTTCGAATAGTACTTTCCTTTTGCATAACCATAATAACGGTCTGGCCCTCCTCAATATCCTTGAACAAATCTCTCTCTCTCCATCTCCTCTTCAAACCCTAACGATTATCTCTGTAAATTCTTCCTTTCATCTCTCTCTCTATTCGCTTTTTCTGTATTATAAATGTGTTTTTTAATTAGCAATTTGATTTAGTTTTTCTTATTACTTCATTCAGAATGTACCTCTCTTTCTTTCTTTTTTATGATGGTTTTTGAGGCCGTGTTATACATGATCTTATTGTTATTTAAGGATTTGGTATTGTTTAATTGTTAGTATAAACATAAATAAATTATTCCAACCATTTGAAGCAATAAGAAAGCACCATATAAGAACCAATGAAATTTTTTCTATATCAATTACAAGGATTTAGCATAAGAAAAACCCAAAAAAGATAATAATAATAATAATAATTTGTGCCTCATTCTGTTAGGGTTTGTGCCCTAAAATCCAATTTATTGGCATGTTATAAATAATTAAATTGTTTAATTATATGAGACTGTTTGTAAATGAACTAATTGGACATTATCATAGTCCTTGAGATGTATTGTATGTGATTTATGTGATTTAGTTACAGAAGATATAAATCACAAATTCCTTGTAAACTCAAAATATAGTTCATAGTCGGTGATGAAATTAGGCGTTTCATCTGCGAAGACTATAACGCATCAACTAAGATGGTTTATCTTGATCATGGAAGTGGAGACATCTAGTTGATGTGTTGATATGTCTTAAGTGTATAAGACATATTGAACTAGACCGTTGTGAGATTAATTATTCAATTAACAACTGTCACCTGAATAATTAATCTCACGACTTCTAATTTCATAGACTCTTAATCTTAAAGGGATAGTAAACCCGATCATGAAATGAAAGTTACTTTGATATGTCAGGAGTGAGATCTAATTTAACGATCAAAATCTCAGTATGTTGGGTAGCCACATGTAATGTTGAGGGAACACATATTCTCAAGATGGAATTCATAATCTCTTTCTGTAAAGACACGAAATATCCCCTTAAGATAAGTTTAATGAAACTGGTTATTCAGGGCCGGCCACTTTAGTAAGTTTATATTTATTGAAATTAGATTTCATAAATATTAATTACCAAAAGATTAAACTAGGTACTCAAGGAATAAAATAGTTGTTTACAAAGTGACAGTTTATTATGGCTTTGTTCACTATGGATATTTTGTGGAGGGGTCAAACGATATCATATTAGAGTCTTGAGATATAATTTATTAATAAGGCCTAGAGTACAATTATATTTCCATAGTGATACTTATTAGCATAAGTATTGACAAGGGGATTATTAATATTGTCACAGATGTTCATATGGCTTTGAATGTGTTGGAAAAACTGGTTTTTGCATCTCATACAAAACCCACAGTGGAAGCAACATAAAAATCTACTTCATTCATGAGAGATAACATGTAACCTTGAATTCTAGAACAAAAAAAAAAAAAAAAAACAAGCGTACCTTGATGCAATGAGATTCAAAAACAAAACTTGAGAATACCTTCAATCTTCATCTCAATTCCACATGGTGCCTAAGATGAGTGGAGAACTTTCATACATTAATTTTCCTTTGGAAAAATGTATTCCAAAGACTCTATAGAGAAAAACTGTTTTTTCTTCTTTTAATCATACGTATGTTTTTAACTATCCATTCAACCTTATAGTTTATTGGTCAATGCAAAAGTAAAAGTACAACACCTAATAAACTAATTGTATTTAAGTTTTATCAAATTATATAGGCTTTGATCTATATTTGTCTACATGGTTGTTAAATAAAAACTGAGATGAGATGAGATGAGAACTGAATATGGAGAAGGGTTGTTGGGGCTAAATATGGAGAAATGAGGTCAATGGTGTTCGATGGATGTAGTGGTACTCATGGGGTGAGTGTGTGGATAACAAGACATGATTTAATGAACTTTTAGAGTTTTCACTTCTTTTTTCGTTTTGTATATAATTTGCATCAGAGATGGACACAATTTTTCATTTTTTTGATATTATTTATCCTGTTGCTTTATATATAATACGAATATTCATTTTGATTCAAAAAAGATAAAGCTAATGAGTCTATGATTCACATATAGTTTACAATCTATGATATATTTGTTAATCACAATTTTTTATACAAATTGTTTTTAAATGATCTTTAGTATATAGCACCTTAAATAATAGTAAGTTGCACAATGAACTAGTTCAGTAGATAGTAAAAAGGTGCTTCTAAAATATTAGATACCACATTTTTTTAGCATTATGTTCAAAAGAGGCATAGGAGTAGTTTACATTTTACTTGCAATGATTTTCATCAGTGGTTCTTCTCTATATGGATATACAAAAGCAGTAGCAGTGATTGATTTCGAGGTTGTTGGCACTGTAGGTTGGATGACCTTGATTCTACGTTGTCTATGCCTTCTGGTGCTGTTGGAAAGAAGCGAGCAATATTTAATTTAGAGGGGCTAAACCTTACTGGTCGTGCAAAGAAAAATTCATCAAAATCCTTTAGGTATGGAATGAAAGTGGGATCAGATGGACTAAAGACAATTGGGCGATCACTCAGGTCTGGCGTCACCCGGGCAGTGTTCCCAGAAGATCTTAAAGTATCTGAGAAAAAAATATTAGACCCTCAAGATAAATCCCTCTTGTTATGGAATAGGCTTTTTGTTGTATCTTGTATTCTTGCAGTTTCCATTGATCCATTGTTTTTCTATCTTCCTGTCTTCAATCATGCATCAAATTGCCTTGGTATGGATACAACGTTGGCAGTCACAACAACTACTCTGCGGACAATTCTTGATTCTTTCTATCTTATTCGTATGGCTCTTCAGTTCCGCACAGCGTATATTGCACCATCTTCTCGGGTTTTTGGACGAGGTGAACTTGTGATAGATCCTACACAGATAGCCAAGCGATATCTACAACATTATTTCATTGTAGATTTACTGTCTGTGCTTCCTCTACCTCAGGTTTGAGAAACCATGCACAGTTTCTTTGCTCTACTAGCTTGCATGCCTATTTAAATCAATAGATTTCTGTGTCTTTAGAATGACTTCTTTTACTTTTTTTCTCTCAATAATGATATCTTTTACTTTTATTGTATTAGAAAACTATGGAACTTTTTTTAATATACCTAATTCCATCTTGCAGCATCATTTTCCATAAAATTTAATGGAATAAAAATATATTTTATTCATTTTGTGTTTAAATTGTTGAGTTTGTTGCTTTCTATGAGTTCTAAGCCTTAAACTGTGAAAATTTGAAAGCATATGGATGCAAAATACATCTGTCAGCAAACGATTACTAATTACATCATACATTAATTTTTTAGATTTTTATACGTCCAGTTCAAAGATTTTTCACTGTGTCTAAATCATAGAACAGATATATGCCATCTAAGTTCTTAATAATTCTTGAAAACCAAGCAACCAAATTATCCAATGAGATCAGAACCAGTGTTGAAACAGATGTGTATGGTTTACAAGGGACTTTTTCTTTTTCAAAATTTTCTGAATAACAATTTATGGATTTCCTATGGTTGAGGGAACTGTTAGTAATATTTATAAAGATGACATCTGGATATTGTTTTTTACAAATTACAAGGCATAATTCCTGAAAGTTTAACTAGAAGATGTAAACTGGAAGAGCTAGTCATTATGCATTTTAGTAGGAGCATTAAACTGAATGTCTTTCCTAACTTATATTTATTTTAGAGTAAAAATAAGTTAAAACCATTTCTTGAAACAGTGACAATGTCCTCCCCCCCCCCCCCCCCCCCCCCCCCCCCACCCCCCTCCCCCTTCTTTTTTTTTTTTGTCTTTCGATAAATATAGCACTATCCATTGTTATGTACAAAATATTTAGCTCTTTTGTTTTTGTAGTATTTCCTTGCACAATATATGCTATAAAAGAAACTGCAACTCCTACTTTTGTTGGCCATGACAAAATATTTTTCCCTTCTATTGTGTTGAAAATGATTTTAAATTTATCACTGCAAGTTAATGAACAAGGTAAAATAAATCACTGCAAGTAAATGAACTAGGTAAAAAAAGAATAAGAATACTTGAAAAGTAGAAGTGGATGAGTTATACTGACCGTCAAAAGTGTACTTGAGAGAAAGGATTGGATTCCACTACATACAATTACATCTTTGAGAGGGGTGGACAAATTACACACGGTGAACTACATACACATAATGCATGCATTGCTTTAGTGAAAGGAAATGCTAGCAATCTGTTGTCCAGTCAATACTCACATTTAACTTGCAGGCCTCAGCCCATGCATTTTTCTCATGGAGTGAAAATAGATGAGCTCTGCATGAGAGAATACTTAGACAAGTAAATCTATAATAAAAGAACTTGGAATAGGCCAACATACTATATTTTACTGGACTTTTACAGGTAATTAGGTATGTTATTAGCAAGAATCAGAACTTTTTGTCATTTCTACTACTATTGACCCTTAGTTGATATGCTACAGATATATGCCTACATGATTAGCTTGAGGCACTTTCTTCTTTTTCTTTTTTTTTTTTTTTTTTTTTTTTTTTTTTTTTTTTTTTGCGTCCTTAAAATTGAAATTATATGATATATAAGATTTGCATCCTGCATGCATAACTGGTCATATTTGGCTTTGGATTCTTGGCCAATTTTTTTTTTTTCCATGAAATTATATGATTATATATAAGATTTGCAGTTTTGCATAGTAGTAAAATGACTATTTGAAGACTGGTCCTATGCTATTTATGGTTTTCCTTCAGCATAATTGTTCCATTTTGCAGCCTTAGTGCTGAATTCTTCATTTACATAGAAGTGTTCCACAAGTTCTGGAATAGGAAGAAAAGCATCATTTGATTTTGTTTTATTCTCATTATCTGCAGATTGTAGTGTGGAAATTCCTCCAGAGATCAAAGGGCTCAGAAGTATTGGCTACAAAACAAGCATTACTACATATTGTCTTGTTTCAATATGTTCCAAGATTTGCCCGCTTTTTTCCTTTGAATGCAGAACTTAAAAAGACTGCGGGTGTTTTTGCTGAAAGTGCTTTGGCTGGTGCTGCATACTATTTGCTTTGGTATTTGCTTTCCAGCCATGTAAGTGTTCATACTTCTTTTTTACATAATAGGTGAAGCTCTCATGAGATGTGAGTTTCGTGTCTAGTATGACAATAATTTAAAACTTGGAAAGGGAAAAAAAGGTGCATAGAAGAATAGTGAATTGTAGATCAATATGTCGCCTTTCTTATTCTGATGAGCCCTAGATATCGTGTTAATATCTTTGTGTAATAATGTACATAAACAAAAATATAGGAAGGATTTCTAAGGAGAAGATTCTATACCTCCCTCCCCCTTCCATGTTAGGAAGAAAATAGTTTTATGAGATCAAGCTGCCATTATTTTAATTTATATATCCAAGGCATTTCATAAAAGAGGAATAAATTACTTGAAGTGATTGAAGATATTTATGTTGCACATGACCTTTTTTATATGGCTGACAGTCTGCTTTGAATTGAATTTTTCATCTCTCTCTCTCTCTCTCTCTCTCTCTCTCTGATTGTTTCAGAGTTCAATTTTTTGGTCTTGAACTCAATTTGGAAATTGAATAACTTTTGGATGAAATTTTTCAGATAACTGGGGCTTTTTGGTACTTATTTGCTGTTGAGCGAAATGACACTTGCTGGCGGCAAGCCTGTAAGGATAGTGGAAAATGTGACATAAATTACTTGTACTGTGGGAATGAGCATATGGAAGGTTACAGTAATTGGGAAAAGATCAGCAAGGGTGTTCTTGGTAGTCGTTGCTCTATTGTTGATGAAGATTCACAATTCAATTATGGAATTTACACAAATGCTATATCATCTGGTATTGTTGCATCTAGGACTTTTTTCTCTAAATTTTGCTACTGTTTATGGTGGGGCCTGCAAAATTTGAGGTATCTTACTTTTTGCTAGTAGATCTATGTGCACAATACTTGCTTTTCTGTTCTTGATAGGCTAAATGTTATTTTAATGGTTTATATGTATGAGAACTGATTAGAATAACTTTCCAAAATTCAGAATTTTTTCGTCATTTTCCTCCAATTATTAATTAATTACAAATACTAATAATAAGTTTAGATGTGGTGATTATGTAACCTCGTTCTTAAAGTTAAAATTAAAAATAAAAAATGGAATAAACCTGGAAAATGTCAAGAAAGTTTAGGATAAGAAAGATTTCAAGTTTGAACCCAGTAGTACAATAATATCAATAAGCCGAGGAACTTATCCAAATCAAATCTCATAAAATGAAAAACATGATTTGAAATTTAATTTTTTATATCTTTCTTTATACTTTGCTCTTGGAAAGTCTATCTCAATCAAACAAGATACAAAAAATTAGATTTCTTCCAGACCTACAAGAGTTACATCACTTTTGAACACCGCGAACACCACCCACCCCCCAAAAAAAAAAAAGAAATCATATTAAAAAATATATACAATACAGTGAGAACTAACTTTAAAAAAATGGGGGGGGGGGGGGGGGGGGGGGGTGTGGTAGATGGGAAGAAAAGAAGCAGAAGCTTATAATTGTGAGATTGTGTGCCCCTGATCCGTTGGAACTTCAATAACTATCTCTTTTAATAAATTTCTGCAACTGTTTATGCTGCTTTTGCTGCTTAACTGCGCCATGCAGAAGACGCTTCCATTTCAACTTCTTCTTCCCACCAAGTGGCAGCCTATAACATTAGAACATATAACTAAGATATTTTCTAGTCACCATTTTTCACTGCAATTGTATATGTTACAAGTTCATTTCGCTACAAATTCTCCAAATTTAAATTTTGGCTCAATTATAAATTACATCCTCTAAATTTTGGTCAGTTTTTCCTTGAGTCAAATACCTTAAGTCCATAACTAATGCAACCAAAATTCTCAATGGGATTGAGAATCAATAAGAAAGGAAAAATAAAATAAGCTTAGGATCAGTAGCTAAGGTTGCTTGATGTTAGCGCCAACCAGGGATAAAAAACTAAGAGTCAACAACTAGAGTCCCCTAAAATCAGCACCCAGACATTGGAAAAATTCCCATAGAAATATTATTCATCATAAACTTGTCTTCATAGGAACACAATAGCACCCTTGTATAGACTACTAGGACTAAATTCTAACCCTAATTAACTTGAGTCAAAGCTCAATTATTGGATTACAAAAATAACCTTAATTCTAGGAAATTAATAAAAAAAACTAATAGCCTAATAAGCTAATAAGATGTAAATAAAATCCAATGGATCAATAATGAAAATACAATTGACTTCTAAAATTAAATAATACAAAAACAAATTATAAATGTCTTCACACTCCCTGCATCAATAACTTTACTTTAATTCAGTTATGTCTAGTAAATTCATTTACACTCAATCACATTTGATAACTCAGAAGCTAAGGCCATTTGGCATAGAAGATATTCAAGTGCAACATCTCAATCCTGAACAGATGAGTAGGGGATATTTGCAACATAGAATGATTTGAGGAAACTATTTCATTAGTAAGCACCTCTTTAAAACTATTTAGGAATCTAGCATCTCGAGCCTATGAGGCTTGAGTTAAGTGAAGCTGATGTGGACAAGTAATCCACGTGGAACTCAAGTTTTCGAGACTCAAGTTTCATAAAGCGTAGGAGAAGAAGAACCAGAAACAGAAGAAGGAAAAGAAGAAGAACCAAAAGAAGCAAAAACCCACAGGAAGAAGAAGAATCCACCAAACCCACCAATGATTACACACAAAACCCCAAAATCATCACTGACCCACCATTCAATTCCACAAAATTAACCTAAATCAAACTAGACCCACCAAGTTTTTCACCATGAAATCCCCAAACCCGTAGAAGATCTAAAGAGGAACCCACAAGAAGAAGAAGAAGAAGAAGAAGAAGAAAGAACCCAATCCCAGCAAAAACCCAAATTTCTAGAATGCATGGGTGCGGCTCTAGGGCCACCGCACTTGCACCCAACACTTGGCGACACGCCAATTTGCACTCAACGCGCTGATTCGAGCTGAAACCGGCCAAAACTAGCCGAGAAACTAGCCGAAATACATGTTAAAATATATATATATATATATATATATCTTGAGTTGATTTTTTATTTAGTTATTAACTTATTATATATTTGTCAAATTATTTGTAACTTAAACAACTTAAATTGAAATTACTGAATTATTTGTAGTTATTATTGCTCTTAAATTGGTATATGTTTACCATTATATGAAAATATATTTAATAATTTGTAAATAAAAATAGATTTAATAATTTATTAGTAAACGTATCCTGCCACACCTGCACCCTACTTTGTCAAAAATTGCCGAGTCTCACACCCGCATCCACACCCGCACCTGCACCTGCACCCGCACTCGAACCCGAATCCACACCTATGCTTCATTGCAAATTTTCTTTATGGAACTCAAGCCTAAAAGGCTTGAGTTCCACGTGGAACATTCTCCACACTAGCTGTGTGCCAACTTACAAACTCGAGATGCTATTTTCCCAAATAGTTTTAGAAACATGAGAACTAATGAAATTGTTATAAAATTAATGCTAAATGCAAAAAGAAATTCCAGATGAGTATATGATTGTGTAGAACAAGATGCATGACAATGCACATATCAGAACACAAAAACAATTTAGTGATTAGGTCGACAAGCTTTCAAAGAACAAGAAGGATAATGAAGGTAGAGTATGACAGAGCAAACCGAATGATTGCACATTATGGATGGACTGAGTGGTTTTTACACTATATTACCTATAATATGTTCTATCCTACACTTGGATTATAGCAGATTGAGCAATATAGTAACACATTGAATTGGATAGCAGAAAGGGTATCACATCTGAAGTCATTCTGTGGAAAAGAAAAAGGCTACCAAAATCATAATACATTAAATCCATAGCTTCGTAGCACAACTAGAAAAACTGACTATGTAAAGAGGAAGAGAGAAAAATAGAAGGCAAAATTGGATTTCATAGAAAGAATCTATTGATATGTTCAAAACTAATAATTTTACTAACCCCACACCCCACCCCCCCCCCCCCCACCCCCCCCACGCGATGGTGGTGTGGGGGTTTTTGGGGCGTACAAGTGTAGAACTATATACAAATGAAAGAAACTAAAATGATAATGAGAGGAACCTTGTAGCCTCTGCGAAGAAATTCTAGTGAGCTTCCTTCTTCCTCTTGCAGTCCCAGCACTCTCAACAGTTCTTCTTTGGTCTAGATCACACCAAATAATTAGTCCAAAAGCATATTCAATGTTTATAACAGCCAAAAGAAGAACTGGGGCGTAAGGATTACTTCACCCAGCGTGAAACGTGTAGCACTCTCAGCTATGCAGGCATAAGAACCATCAGCTTGTTTAAGCATTACCTGCCAAGGCCCTGCACCAATTCTAAAAAGTATAAGGGGCTCAGCACCATATGCTGATCAGGGACAAGTGGATTGTAAAAAAACAAAGGACTTTTTCAGAAAAATGAGCAGGTGCAGTAAATAGGGCTTAACAATCACCAGTAAGCTGAAGGTGGGGACTTAACATGGCTGGATGATTGGTGTTACAGAATTAGACTGCATCCTTGACTCTATGATTGAATTGAGTCTTAGAGTGCAGTTTCTGTGTTGATTAAGCTGAGAAAAGAACAATCTATTTGTTTTTAATTTTCCAAAGTAGCTTTCTTTTTACCCCATTTAGGTGGCTCCTATCAAGGAAAAGATGAGAGAGAGTCATTTGAGATGGTTTAGTCATGTACAAAGGAGAACAATTAATGCGCCAATGAGGAAGACTGATTTAATTCATGTCAAGTGAAGAAAAAGAGATAGAGGTAAACTTAAAATAACACAGTAGAAGAAGTAATAAAGGACATGTCAATAAGGAGGTGACAAAGTATGATTTTGGAGGGAATGGAATGGTGGAGAAGAATATATGTGGTCGACCCAATTGGTCTGTTGAGGATCCATAGTCAACCCCTATAGCTTTGGGACTAAGGCTTTGTTATTGTTTGGTTGAGTGATCCAATGGTGTAGGAAGCCATGCAGCACAACTTACCCAACCAAGCAATGGGCATTTAGGACCATGGGATAATCTCGATGGATCTTGTGATCATCGATTTTTTAGGATATTTATTATTTTGGTTTTGATATTTTAGGTAATTGATTAAATTTACAAAGATTCCAAGACTAAGAGATTTAAGCAAATTAGAATAGATCTTCTTAAGTCATCCACTAATTTATAATCATAAATCAGCTTAATTAAGCCATAATCTCAACTAACAGAGGTCAGCCACATGTATCCTTTTAAGCCACTATTAGGGAATCCCTCGCCCTAACTCTTATACCGATAGGATCTATTTAGGATTTATATTCATAAGATACGAAAAAAAAAAAAATTTACACCAACTGACAACCGACTATAACCTCCCTCCTCTATCTTGTCTTGGGACTAGCCATGCAAAAGAATATGATAATGAAGTACTTCCTAGTGGATTCTATGAAGTTCTTGTTCTTAGCTTCAACCTTTTTTCTCACCACCATTCACACATAACTATGTGACTTAATGCTACACCAACATGATGGTGCAGTCTTCTTAGCAATCAAATAAAAAACTAATATACCAATAAGATGATGTTAGACATAAGCTCCAATTGACACAAAAATAGATATGGAACCTAGAAGGCAGATGTAAAGTACTGAAACAGTATATAATATTAATGGCATAGTTTTAATTCTCGCGGGGAAAAATTTAAGTACCAGGGTATTGGCGAAACAGCGCTCCATTGTAATTCACAATGTAAGGTGCTACTGCTACTGTCTTCAAATTAAAAATCAAATGTTTACATAAAACTTGGATTAAAAAACAATTAATGAATATAGAAGGTTGACAAAAGAAGAGGTACTTTTGAGTACTCTCTGATTCGAATATAGAACACTGGAATGAATTGAGAGAGAAATCGGTAATGCAAATCTTTCGTTGGAAATCCCAGAAGGCCCAAGTCAGCACTGCCAAGTTAACAGCTTTCATTTAACAATGAAACTTGAATTCAGTAATAACAGAATTAAGTGACCATTAAAGCTCAAGAAGGCACAAATCATACCGCAATGTGTCAAGTTCCAGATTAAATAGAAGCGTAGGAGTTGATTGAGCAAATTTTTCCTGCACATCAAAATAAAGGCATGAAAGGAACAGAAACCGCAGCTCCAAATGCTTTTGCAAAATGAATAATGTCTAAATGGTTACGATCACCATGTAAATTTCTAGAGCATTACTCTAAACTTTGGTGACAATATGATGCTGTCAGACTACATTCAAGGTGCAGATAGTAATTCAGTGTACTAAATCTATATGTTATGGAGAAAAATACCCAATCATTGTGTCACTCCCAACAGATTAGCACTGTGAAAGTCAGCATGCAATCCATTACCCTATGTTTGGAATGGAAGATGGGGAAAGAGAAGAGAAGAAGGGAGGGTGACTGGAATATACTAAACTTTAGTATATTCTTGTAAATTCCGATTAAAAATAATCTTGAAATAGGTCGGCAGATATATGTTACAGAAGTAAACCTGTTCAAATATACGTTTACACTTCAATAGACATGAAAACATGTATCTGTGTAATTATGTTTTTTCGAAGTTCTTCACATTTTACAGTGTCATTGTCAATGTCCAATAATGTATAGCGTTTAACTCATTAAAGACATATTCAGAAGTTACTAGTTACTAATCTTTTTTTTTTTTTGGGTTAAATTACTGATTACTAATCTAACTCTTTAAAAGAATATGACAAATGACATTAGATATAAGGTTTATCATAAAAATATATGTAGAAGCTGCCATGTACACAAAATCAACAGAGTACGAATCAAGTTGTGATAGTATAGTTAATACAAGGATCAAGTAAAAGACCAAAATGAATAAAGATGTTATGGACAGGTGGATAGAGGTACGCCTATGATTTTTATTTTTATTTTCCTTTTCCCTTGATGCTAGGATCCAGTTATGTGTATCCATAAAGTGATATTGAAATCAAGTTTGCATGCCAAAGATTCAAAAGTCGGTGAGAAAATTTCCAAGAGTAAAGATTCCATACCACATACTTCTCAATGGTTGCAAGTTCTCGTGTGCTAGAATTAATAAATATATACAGTGATGGAGGTTCATTGGACTGCCAACAACCTGCATTTGTAAGAGATGCCAGAGAGTGGAAAGTTAACCTCAAACACGTGATGTACAAACAATGCAATTAACATGGCCTCATAAAAATATTACATATGATGCATAGGACCTTAAAACAACAAATTGCATCTTATTAAATTAACAAGACTAATGCTAAAGGTATAACAGCAAAGAGTTTTGAAGATTATAGCTAATCGTATATTTTCAAATCAGAACTAAAATTTTCTTTTTCTTGAATACCCTGTTGCTTTGCAGATATTGATTAATATATATTCCAAAAGAGACAAACTCATGTAAGCATATAGTTCCAAGTTTTCTTTAATGGTATAGCATTAATGGTAGGAAAGGGTTCAGAAGTAGTCCATTAGTAAACACCTTTCAAAATAATTGGGCCCATGTGAATTATTTACATCATTTGATTGTACAGAACCAACCTTCATTGTCATCTTCAAAATCAAAATCAAGTGTGTTCCTTATAGATCTGAAGAATGTGCTGACAGGACCACTAGGGATGTCATCCAGGGAACCTATGGTTATACCATCAATCTGAAGCAAGAAAGAATAAATATATTAAAATTAAATAAATTTCCAAGGAATCTAAAATATGGGTAAAACTTATAATAAATTGTACAGTCTAACTAACCAAATTAAGAAAAATAAGCACTTCCTAAACGAATATTTAACTTATAACTAAATTGGTAATATGTATTAAATTTCCACTTTTCTTGGTTATATGTTTCTTACTTTCTTGTGTTAAAAATTTAAATATATGTATCACTATTTGTGAATCAAATTTCTTCTTTTATTATAATTTTTTGGTACACTTTCTTGATCACCAAGCCCATATCCAGACCCCAGGCTAAGGCAAGACTAGTGAGCACCTTCGTGGTGGACTTAACACCAATTTTTAACTATAAAAAACAGCCCTAAAGAACAATTGATCCTGCCAAACTACAGCAGCACAGCAAAAGAACTGGTAACTTCATTATGAGTTATTTCCTTACTGAGTCAAGAGCTGCTTTGAAAAGCTGAGAGGCCCTCCGCTTTTCGGGCTTATCAGGAAACACCTAAAATCAGAAACAAAATGTTAACATTTTTTTTACCAATTCAAAGATATACATGCCATATGAAACGAAGTCCCTTTCTTACAATGCAAGCTCTAGTTTCCTTTCTTTCTTGGAGCTTCCTCACGACAGCCAAGGCTAGTTGAATGTTGGCATCAATGAACTCATCTGAAGATCCCTTTTACATATTTAGGAATTTGAGAAAATCATGTATTATGTATTCAGATTAATTTGTTTTATTCACAAGACATATTGTGTCTAATAATAAGATTTCATCAAAGAATAACATTAATAGCGGCCTATTAATAGTATCATTTTGAAATTTTTTTATAATATTGATTCTCCCAACATTGAGATACTGAAATAAAAACAAAAATTTAGAAGTAATCTCTACAAAAGAACAAGAGAGCAATTCACAAATAGTTTAAGAAAACATATTTTCGGTAAATGATTTCAAACTGCACCTTTTCAAAGTAGAGCTTTCTTACACTTTATCAAACTACCTTAATTGTTAAAAGAAAAAAAGAAAAAAACCTGAAAAACATGTTGTACCAAAGTGAGATGCATTAGAACGAGGATGTACCTTATAGGAAGAAAAGTTGCTGGGCAAGGGCCTGTCCACACAACCAAGTCCAAGAAAAATCAGAGCAAATAAAATAAATCACATGTTAGCATAGATAATGGTCAGAAAACCTGTACAATAAGCTGGAAAGCATAAGTACATATATATATATTGCTAATGATATCCTTGCCCGAGCCTCTGAATTTCTTCACTGTGCTTGTAGTCCTTGGCTGCCAAACGTTTAATTCTGAAGAATATCCAATGGGAAAAGCCCAGTAATGGATGGATGAAACTTAACACCGATGGCTCATTCCTTGGAAATCCTGGTCTGGCCGGAGCTGGAGGCCTAATTAGAGATGGAAATTTGGAGTTGGGTGGTCGGGTTTGCAAGGAAAATTGGAGTGGCTAGTAGTTTGTTGGCTGAATTATGGGCTCTTTGGGATGGGCTGCTGCTATGTTTGCAGTTTCATGTTCAAGCAGTTATTATTGAAATGGATGCTAAAGCTATAGTACATGCCTTCTCCCATCAAGCTAATTCTAACACTATTGTCTCCTCTCTTATGAATGATTGCAGGCAATTGGTTACCCAGGTTCCACAATCGAGTTTTAGACATGTCTAGAGAGAAGCAAACAGATGCGCAGACTTCCTAGCTAGATCAAGACCCTCTCTTGATATAGACTTTGCTGTTTTTTCCAAGCCGCCTGTGGACCTTATTTCTATTTTGGAGGCTGATTGCCGTGGTTTGTTCGTTAACAGGCTTGGTCCTGAACCTTGTTTGCTGTTTAGTTTTAATGTTATTTCCTTTTCTACCAATATATATATATATTCCAACATTAACCAAACGACATTAAAACTTGAAGGATACAATTTATATAAATGTAAATAACAAAAATAAGAAACACAAAGAAAACCAATAAATCAAAAACCTACATGTCATGAGTATGTGGTCTAACAGAACACAAATAACGTTCTCAATATTGCAAATTATGAAATGGGTATTTATAGAAATTCATTTCCAAGATAAACCAAAATAAATAAATAAAATTTCAAGACCAGAAGATAACAACAATTTGAATAGAAAATTTTGAATCAAGTAAGAGAGACAGAGTTCAAATATAAGAGAAGTTACGGGAAATCGATCTCCAAGCGAGTGACGCCGTCCTGAAGAGCATAAGCAAGAGAAATAGCGGCGTCAGTAACTAAAACTTGGTAGGACTTGGGCTTGTACACTGACACGCCTTTCTTCGGATCCAAGCTTTTCAAACTACTAGTAGTAGATGGAGCTTCTTCTTCTTTGTTAATACTACTACAACATTGGATTTTATTATTACTACGTGGGAGTTTTGAGAATAAATGTTGAGAGAAGAGTGGTGTTGAGAGAGAAGAAGAAGAAGGGCGGAAGAGACTAGTAGTGCAAACTGGAGATGACAAGGCCTTCAATGTGGCCATGGCCGTCTCCCAGAGTGGCTTGTTAGTGTGAATTCGCGTGAGAGACACAGAGAGTGGGAAAGTGGATTAGATTAGATGATAACGAACTTGAAGTCCTGAAGTGAAGACTAGCCATGTTATGTTCTTACAGTTCAGTTGGGTGCTTCACTTTTGGAAGAATTAGAGTTTTACCCCCACTAAACCTCATTCATTCCAACTTTCATACCCAAAAATAAAATCTTGTAAAATGAAGGAAATGACAAAACAATATATTGAAATTGCATGCTAATATAAAAACTGAAAATGAAAATCTATTTTGAAAAGCTTGGAAACTTACTTGAAGAATATATCAAACAAAGATACTCATTCAAAATCTTGAAAATAATACAAGAATAATTTTCTGATAAAGGATAATTTTTTCTAATACAAAGGAATGATTTTATGGGGACTAACAAGGGACTGAGAGGGAGATTTTAATGCAAAGGGATTGACATTTTTTCTTCTCTTAGGATTTGCTTGCTTCCAATTTATACAATTATCATATATAAAAGCATACAAAAAAGAAAAAAAAAAAAAAGTAGTAAGTTCAAAATAATACAGTGAATAATGAAAGTAAATAGTTCTACACAGTAATGACTAGTGTTGCACAGTAACTGTTAGAAATAATTTCAAATTCTTTGAACAGTAATTGCATTATAACGGATGAACAATGCCCACAGAATTTATTAGAAGATAATTTCTGAAAACATGCAAATGCTGACAGTAGGGGCTATTTTTGGCGCGATTTTGGGTCATTTTTAGCACTGCACGTTGCGGTACAGTTTGGCCAAAACTATCACTACACAACATCTTAATTTTGCAGTCACATGTGTAGTTTAGTGCAATGTATAATGTGCGGTATGATCGGTTTTGGGTTGGTATAATTTTCAAGATCTCATAGCCAATTACTAGTTTACTATTAATAACCATGATGTGCGGCATCCAATGCTCGAGCCTATTTGGGCTCCGATGCAAGGGCAAAGCGCATGGGCCCAGCCTCCACTCGCCCAAAGGCCTAGCCTGTACCCATGCAAGCCATTGGCCCAAGTCTCACAACGAAGGCCTTGCTTGGAAGAACGTCCCCAAACGTTGAAGGGAAGGTCGACGAGCAAACACACTAACTCTTGCATGTCCAGCAGCGCTTTGCGGAACGTTGCTGCCGAGCTGTCTACCTAGGTGAAAACCAAGTTCCAAAGCCACCACCACCACCTAACCAACCACTTACAAATGACAGCATTGGACCTCCCATCACACCTACCATGGAACATCGCTGCCGAGTTGTCCACGGAAATGGGAACCAAGTTCCAAAGTCACCACCACCTAACCACCCACTTACCATCAACTAGACTGGACCTTTTATCGCACTTGCCAGTGGAACAATGATGGCCACTCCATTAATAGGGAGCTATAAATATGACAAAATGGGGGAGAGATAAGGGTTGGTTGAAAATTGGGAGAGAACATGGGGAGAAGAGGGAGAAACTAGCGATAAGAAGAGAGAAAAAGGGGCGGGAGGTTTGAATTGAGTCTAGCGGTAAGAATTACCCATAGTAGGAAACTCTTAAACCCACTCTACAAATAAGTTGTGAACCCAAAAGAAGTGAGGCCCAACAACCTCATCTCTGGCACGCACAATTGGCGCCGTCTGTGTGAATCTCCTACAAAACTGTAGTTCAACCGAGACTCACGCACGAGAAGATGTCCGGAAGAGATTCTGGGAGTGAAGCTGAAAGTCGTTCGGCGGGCCCATCCCTGGGATCGTCTTAGCGAGAAAGAAGGCAAAAGAGACGTGAAGATAGGGACCGCGAATGAGAGGAGCGGTCCGGCCTCGGGGAGGGGTCGTACCAAACGCAGCGGACAATATCGAGCGCCTCGGGACATAGGCAATTCGGTGAAAGAGACGAGGAGCTGGAACGGCTGCGAAGGCTGGTAAGAGATTTGGAGTTAGAAGTGGAAGACAGACACCACGGAAGAGGCCGAGACAACCGAGATAGGAAGGCGGGTGCCGGGGGAGATCGCCAGGGTACGGGGTCCAATCAATCCGGGTCCCGTCGACATTGGGAACGTTCACATTCACAGGGGTCCCACCATCACCAAGACCGCTCTTATTCACGAGAATCCCGCTGTCTCCAGGATCGTTCACAGTTACGGGGATACGAGGACCGGGGATCCGACTCGCTCGAGGAACAACGACCGTATAACGCCGCCATGGATGCAATGAGCCGCGCCTTGCGAGGAGCAGCACAGTCCCCGTTCTCTGATGATATCAAACGGGCCACAATGCCGAGCAGGTTCACACGCCCTCCATTCAATACCTACGACGGAAGAACAGACCCAGTTGAGCACGTCAGCCATTACATCCACATGATGTCCCTGCATTCTCACAATGACGCACTGATGTGCAAGATGTTTCCCTCCAGCCTCGGCCCAACCGCTCTGAGATGGTTCAACGGATTGCGGAAGAGGTCCATCCACACTTTCGCCGAGTTAATCCAGGAGTTCGGTGTACGATTCGTGACTTACAGCCGAGTGCCGTAACCAGTAGATGCTTTGCTATCGATGAAGATGAGGGTAGGGGAGACCCTTCGTAGCTATGTCGGTAGCTATTGGGAACTTTATAACGAAATAGATGAGGGCAATGAGAAGATTACAGCAAGCACCTTCCGGATGGGGCTGCCAGAGGATTCTGAATTGCGGGAGTCACTGACAAAGAAGCCTCCCGAGGATATGAGGTAGCTCATGAAATGTATCGAGGAATATAAGCGCTTGGAGGATAACCGATTGCAAAATAAAGGCAAGGCCCCGTTGATAAATCGTCCTCGGCAGGGAGGTTTTCAGTCGAGGCCTCAAAAGGATTTGAGGATACATGAACCACTTTAGTAGATGGGGGAAGTGAGCGTGACGTTCAAGGAGCTAGTGCACCGGATTGTAGAACAAATCAAGAATGAGCCGTACTTCAGATGGCCGAACAAAATGGGAGGTGATCCCTCTTGGAGAAATCAGAATCTGTACTACACCTATCACAAAGACAAGGAGCACACCACCGAACAGTGTCGGGTATTGAAAGACCATTTGGGGCAGTTAGCGAGGGCAGGACATCTAAAAGAGTTCGTAGTGAACCCCGGTGACCGGGGGTACCGGCCAAGGCATTCAGCAGAGAGGGAATCCTCTCCCACCGCCCTTGGGAATAATTGAAATGATCCTCGTCGCCCCAAGGGGAACGTCTGTGACCAAAAATGAGGTGTTGACCGTCGCACCTATGATAGATCCACCAGACATAGAGCCCACGGGGAAAAAGGCGAAGCGTGCTCGAGAGACACTTGCCTTCAGTGAAGAGGACTTAGAAGGAACGATACAACCGTATATTACGCACTAGTAGTCATGGCTCGGATGAGTGATTTCTTGGTAAAAAGGGTGATGATAGATTAAGGTAGTGGGGCTGATGTGATGTATCTTGACTTGTTCAAAGGGCTCAGATTAAAGAATCAAGATTTGACAAAGTACAATACGCCGTTGGTGTCATTTGATGGAAAGGTGGTGATTCCTGAAAGGCAGATTTCCCTGCCGGTAAGCGTGGAGGGTAAAGAGGTAACGCTCCTCTTCATAGTAGTCAACTCATTCTCCCCTTACATGGAAATCTTAAGAAGGTTGTAGATTCATGCTATGGGGGCTATCCCATCCACCTTGCACGTAAAAGTTAAAATTTCCTACAGAGCAGGGTGTTGCCATTGTACGGGGATGCCAGAGAGTGGCAAGGCAATGCCTCGTCGCTGCAGCAAACTGGGAAGGCAAGCTCGTTGAGCAGAAGGAAGGTGCCAAGAAAGCTCCGTTATAACAATTACAGAGGCCCCAAAAAGAAGTGGGGGCTGAAAGCGCCGAGGAGCTAATAAGGGCTAAAATACTGCCAGATGCTGACAAGTACTTCCAGATAGGAGCTAGCATGACAACTCAGGAACAAGTAGAAGTGTTATTGTTTCTTGTGCAGAGTATGGACATGTTTGCGTGGAGTCCCTATGATGTGCCCGGGGTGGACCCCGAGTTCATCATCCATAAGCTTAACGTGGACTCGTCGTTCCCCCCTAAGAAACAGAGGCCAAGGAGAGTGGCCAGGGAGCATGCAGAAACGGTGAAGTCAAAAGTTCAAAGGCTTAAAAAGGCAAGGGCAGTAAAGGAGATCTTCTTCCCGGAGTGGCTAGTGAATACCGTGGTGGTGAGGAAGAAGAATGGCAAATGGAGGATCTGTGTAGATTTCACGGATTTAAACCAAGCATGTCCAAAGGACCCATTTCCTATGCCGAAGATTGATCAGTTAGTAGACGCCACCTACGGGCACCCGAGGATGAGCTTCCTGGATGCCTTTCAAGGGTATCATCAGATTGCCCTATCTGCCGAGGATCAAGAGAAGACAGCATTCATATCCCTTGACGCCAATTACCACTACACCGTGATACCTTTTGGGTTAAAAAATGCCGAAGTGACATATCAGCGGATGATGACGAGGATGTTCCGGGACAAAATTGGCCACATAGTCAAAGTGTATATTGATGACATAGTGGTAAAAAGCAAGCAGGAAGTGCAACACGTAAAGGATCTTCTGGAGGTGTTTGAGCTGTTACGGTAGCACAAATTACGCCTTAACGCAGAAAAGTGTGCCTTTGGCGTAGAGGCTGGAAAATTTCTAAGGTATCTGATCTCCAACCGAGGAATCGAGGTTAATCCAGACCAGATCGAGGCTGTGAAGCGTCTCAAATCTCTGAGCAATCCAAAGGAAGTACAGGTCTTGACCGGGATGCTGGCCGCCCTCAACTAGTTCATTTCCAAGTTCTCAGATCGCTGTCGGCCATTCTATCAGCTTCTAAAGAAGTGGAGAGGGTTTCAATGGGATGACAAGTGTGAAAAAACTTTTCAGGATCTAAAAGAGTACTTAACGCATGCGCCAATGCTAACTACCCCAAAGCTTGGGGAGGACCTATATATGCACCTCTCGGTGTCCGATCACGCTGTAAGTGTCGTATTGCTGAGGGACCAGGGGGTGCAGCAGCCCGTGTACTACGTCAGCAAGACCCTAGTTGACTTGAAAACTAGATACTTGCCTTTGGAGAAGTTGGTATTGGCACTAGTGCATGCCACCAGGAAATTACCTTAGTATTTCCAGGCTCATACCATATACGTACTGACCGAGTACCCTCTACAGTCGTTGATGAAAAGATCTGACTTCACGGGGTGAATAGCGAAGTGGGGAACTCGACTGGGAGCTTTAGATGTGTGGTACAGGCCGAGAAAAGCAATAAAAGGGCAGGTATTGGCAGATTTCGTGGCTGAGTTTTCCCCTAGGGCCTCACGAGAAATGGTCTGTCAGTTGGATTCTCGTCCGTGGAAGGTGTACATGGACGGCGCATCTAGCTCCATGGGGTCTGGTACAAAAGTTGTCATGATTGGCCCCGAGGGAATATAGTTGGAGCACTCGTTCAGATTGGGATTCAAAGCCTTCAAAAATGAGGCCGAGTACGAGGCCTTGCTAGCCGAACTAAGGGTAGTCTCAAATTTGGGTGCCCAGGACGTGGAAGTATATTCAGATTCGCGTTTGGTGGTTGATCAAGTCCAGGGCAGCTTTGAAGCCCAGGATCCCCGTATGAGGGCATATTTGGAGTAGGTGAAGCAAGCCATGACCAGATTCAGTACTGTGAAAGTAATCTAAGTCTCCTAGACACAGAATAGACACACTGATTCCCTCCCTACACTAGCATCATCAATAATTGAAGAGATACCTCAGCTAGTAAGAATGAAACTGGTTCCAGAACCAAGTATCAGGGTAACCAGTGATTCGGGGGTTGCGGGGTCGATATCACAACGATTACAACATTTGGGCGTAGCTGGATGGATCCCATCATTGACTTCCTAGCCGAGGACCGAGTTCCACCTGATGAAAGAGAGGCCGGTAAAATCCACAGAATGGCCCCTCGGTATTGGCTATCGCACGACCGGAAGTTATATTAGAGATCCTTTGGGGGGCCGTACCTCTTGTGCTTACACCCAGAGAAGGTGGGCGAACTCTTAGCCGAGCTACACGATGGCGTGTGCGGCAGCTATATGGGAGGACGATCATTGGCACACCGGGCAATGACTCAAGAATTTTGGTGGCCTAAGATGCAAAAGGACGCCGCCGAGTATGCGCGCAAGTGTGAGCAGTGTCAAAAACATACCCCCCTAATCCACTAGCCAGTAGGCCACTTGAACCCAGTTAGTAGCCCCTGGCCTTTTGCACAATGGGGGCTAGATATACTCGGCCCTTTCCCTTGGGCAATCGGTAACCGACGATTCGTCTTGGTGGTTGTTAACTATTTTACCAAGTGAGCGGAGGTAGAAGCCTTGGCCAATATTCAGGATGTGGACGTAAAGAAATTTGTGTGGAAAAACATAATCACCAGATTTGGAGTGCCGAACTCCCTTATCTCTAACAATGGTCTACAATTTGATAGCCGGGCTTCCCGTGAATTTTGCAGAGATCTGGGCATCAAAAACAAGTATTCTACTCCGGCGAACCCCTAGAACAATGGCCAAGCCGAGGCTGTGAATAAAGTAATTGTGAATGGGTTGAAGAGCAAACTAGAGGGTGTAAAGGGGAATTGGGCTGAAGAGCTGCCTAGAGTCTTGTGGGCGTACCGGACAACGCCTAGGAGGTCCACAGGGGAAACCCCGTTTTCCCTCACATACGGAGCAGAGGTCATTATACCAACCGAGGTAAATCTGTGCAGCACACGAGTAGTTGGGTTCGACCCTGGCCTGAACGATGAGCTGCTGGTTGAACGTTTGGACAGATTGGAAGAATGCCGTGAAACTGCGACTATACGGCTCGCGGAGTATCAACAAAAACTTGCCAGGAGATATAGCCAAGGTATAAAAGCAAGGGAGTTTGGCGCCGGGGATTTGGTCCTAAGAAGGGCCGTGGGGAACATGCGAGATACGAATTCTGGGAAATTAGCACAGACTTGGGAAGGGCTTTATAGGGTTACAACCGTTGCTAGCGTGGGCGCATATTACTTGGAAGAACTAGACGAGAGGCCACTACCCCGGCCGTGGAACGTTCGTAATTTGAAGAAGTTTTACCACTGATTGGCTACGCGCCAAGTTCTAAGCAATGCGAGACTCTGTATATGTTTTACTAATGAGAATAGTGATATTTGTGTTATTACCGACCACCGGTTCAAACTATATTACCGAGCAGGTGAAAACCTTAAATTATTATTCAAAGAACAGAAACCTGCTGCCCGGTTCAAACTATATTACTGAGCAGGTGGAAACCTTAAATTATTATTCTAAGGACAGAAACCTGCTGCCCAGTTCAAACTATATTGCCGAGCATGTGGAAACCTTAAATTATTATTCTAAGGACAGAAACCTGCTGCCCGGTTCAAACAACATTACCGAGCAGGTGGAAACCTTAAATTATTATTCTAAGGACAGAAACCTGCTACCCGGTTCAAACTATATTGCCAAGCAGGTGGAAACTTTAAATTATTATTCTAAAGACAAGAACTTGCTGCTCGGTTCAAACTACATTACTGAGCAGGTGGATCTGCACGTCAAGCTTCGTTGCTGCCGTAAGAAGGCTAGCCCCTCCTGGATACAGGTACCGCCATTCGAGGTAAGTAAATCCCCATCGAATAATGAAACAGGATTCAACTACCCGGACCACTACAACATGAGTGTGAAGCAAATAAAAAACGCAATGGTTATTCTAAAACTAAATCATCATATTAGGAACTAAAGCAATATCCCGACCACAAAACGCAGTGGTCATTTAAGTATCAAACCAAGCAGAAAAGCAATTGTTCAGTCACCACAGCCTAGTGACATAGGCGGGCCAATTAAAAAGCATAAATAAAGTAAAAAGAACAAGAGAAACTTTCTTAAATGAGAAAATCACGATTCGGCAATTTAAGAAGCGGAATCTGCAGGTTGTTCCCGGGTGTCGGTCTCGACAAAATGCTGCTGCACCAAGGTCTGAAGGGGGTCCTGGCCGAGCTGATCTCCAGAGTGAGGATGGCTGACCACCTCCGTTTCCTTTAATTCCACGTGAGAGTCTATTTGCTCTACCAATTCCCTCAGGCTAGTTGTCTCTTCTTCATCAACGGGCCCTTGAGGAGTCTGTGGCCCAAGTGCGGGGACCGGGAAGGGAATTTGGCACGGATTTCTCAAAGGAGAGTCCTCAGGAACCCCCAAAGCCTGCAGAGCAGCCAACCACCCTTCCTCAAAACCGAGCTTCCGAGCATCCCTTATGACCAGTTCAGCTAAGTTCTTCGCATCAGCGAATCCCTCATTGTACCACTTATTCTCGCTTACCTCCAGGGCCGCTCTCAGGTCAGCTAGCTCCTTAGACCGCGCACTGTTTATGCTCTCAGCTTCCGCTAACCTGAGCTCGGTGTCCCCCACCTGGACCTGCAGCTCTGAGTACTTCTTCTCCGCGTCCACCTTCGCTTTCTCAGCCGCGACAGTCTTCTTTTCTGCAGTCGTAGCAACTACAGCCTTCTCCTTCACATTCGCATCAGCCACATCCTTTAGAGCCTTCTCCCGACCAGCATCCTTGGCAAGATCACTAACGTGCCTATCAAGTATACATGCCAGTTGCGTAGCCTGATGAAGTGACAAGAACAGGCACCAAATCCCAGAAGGCAGAACATTAGTAAAAAAAAAAAAAAAAAAAAAACTTACTTACCGCGATAATGTGCCACTACAGCCTCCTTCCCATCGATTCATCCGTTCCCTCTTCGAAAGCACGCACGTCCTCGGGGAGCAGAAGGCCACGCGCCAGGGTCTGGGTGACATGTCCACCTACCCTCTTTCCCCAAACGTGCACACTTGCGTCCGAGGGAAGAAGTCTGCCATTCAGCATGAACGAAGGCTACCACACGGGTACGGTATGGGAAGAGGACGCCACTTGCGTCCCAGTCTGAACCGAGGGTTCACGAATCACAATGCCATTGGAAAGCCGGGGAGGGGTCCTTGAAGGCGCATCACTCGGGCCAACCAGGGTTTGTTTAGTTGTACGCTGCCTTTTTCTTTGCCGACCATGGGCTGTTGACAGAAGAGGAAGGGTTTGGCCGCGGCCTTAGGACTATTGCTGTTGCGCGGTATGCCCAGCTTTCGGGATGAAACGGCTGATTGACATCGTCCTCCGAGTCACCATCTCTTCACCTCGGCCATGGTCAGTTTCAGCAACTACTTCTTCGGCGTCTAGGGCAGGGGCTTTTTTATCAATGGGACCTTCTGGTTGGACGAGGGCTTCTTGTTGAATTTGATCGTGAGCACGTTTTCGGTGAGCTCGGGACACACGCTCAGCAGACTCGTCCCGTACAAGTTGGCGTTCGTCAGAACAGATACACTAGGGACCTTGGTCACAGGCCTCACCTATTATAAACCTCGGGGGGAGAAAATTTACATGCTGAACATCAATGTAGGACAAAAGTGGGCTATCAACTAGCAGGGCTTGGCTGAAAGCTTGCCAAGTAGAATACACGGGATTAACCCCGAGTATCAAGTGGGATGCTCGGAGTTGTCCACCTGAGAGAACAAAAATCTCGAACCTGAGCACGAAGTTCAAGTCCCGTACGTGCACGACTCTAATGTTTGGGATGAACACTCTGCCGTCTACAAATATCAACACAGATAAATGTCAGAGTAAATAAAATGTTTACAATACGAGATCTACGTACGATTATGGGAATAAATAAGAAATGAAAACAGGTCAATGATCGGGACGAACCCATTTCGAGCCTGGTAAGAGGGCTGGGGAATTCACGACAAACCAATTGCCGCGCACCTTAATGAACATCCCGGCAGAGTTCCTATTTGAGTCAGGTAGGCAGGAGATCAGCCGTACCCTCATGTCCCTAACTTTCAGATAGTAATTTTTTTTCTTAGGCCCACATAAACTATACATATGGTTTATGTCGTGCTAGTCTAACTGCAAACCAAATATTTGGTTCAACCGCCTCACGCAACTCACTACCCGGTAAAAGTTGGGAGGAAGTTGGTCGGGGCACAATCCATAGTACCTAAGGGTGTTTATTAGAAGGGGGTCTACAGGAAACTTCACCCCACCCTCTAAAATCGCCATCAAGGGAAAAAAAGGCAGTGTTGCTCCCTCTGTGAAGAGAGATCTCACTCTCATGGCAATACACCACCTCCACATCGCTGGGAATGTCAAAGGCCTGCCTAAAAGTGGCTAGGGCTGTACCCGTATCTAGAAGGTACGAATATCCCATCCTAAACTCTAGAAGAAAAATGAATGAAAATACGGAGGTAAAAGGGGAATGTAGAGAACTTACTTTGGGTTCTAGGTGAAAGGAAATTCTGAGCTGGAGTATCAGTGCGCGGATGAATGCACGGCAGAGAAGGGAACACAGTAAGTAGAGAGTGAAAAGTAAAAGGATGGTTTGGAGCGAACCTTTTATAGGAGACCCCAAAAGAGTGAGCAGCGGTTAATTAGCCATTATGACGATTAATTAGCAATCATTCTGATTACAACGCCAACTGAAGCCTGCGCCGCCTCGGTTCACGAAGCGTCAGGTAATAATGAGGGTTAAACCAAACGACCAGATTCGGCGCGCCTTTTTAGGGACGCATTAATGGAACTCTGGAACACCCCAGACGTCACTTCACTGAACAACGTGCGCCTTCTAGGATTCCTTGATTCTTGCCAAGCGCTAGGCATGAATCAAGGGGGGGCTAATGTGCGGCATCCAATGCCCGAGCCCATTTGGGCTCCGATGCAAGGGCAAAGCGCATGGGCCCAGCCTCCACTCGCCCAAAGGCTTAGCCTGTACTCGTGCAAGCCATTGGCCCAAGTCTCATAACGAAGGACCTGCTTGGAAGAATGTCCTCAAGCGTTGAAGGGAAGGTCGACGTGCAAACACACTAACTCTTGCATGTCCGACAGTGCTCTGCAGAACATTGCTGTCAAGCTGTCTACCTAGGTGAAAACCAAGTTCCAAAGCCACCACCACCTAACCAACCACTTACAATCGACAGCATGGACCTCCCATCGCACCTACCATGGAACATCGCTGCCAAGCTGTCCATGGAAGTGGGAACCAAGTTCCAAAGCAACCACCACCTAACCACCCACTTACCATCAACTAGACTGGACCTCCCATCGCACTTGCCAGGGGAACAATGATGGCCACTTCATTAATAGGGAGCTATAAATATGAGAAATGGGGGAAAGATAAAGGGTTGGTTGAAAATTGGGAGAGAACATGGGGAGAAGAGGGAGAAACCAGCGATAAGAAGAGAGAAAAAGGGGTGGGAGGTTTGAATTGAGTCTAGCGGTAAGAATTACCCATAGTAGGAAACTCTTAAACCCACTCTACAAATAAGTTGTGAACCCAAGAGAAGTGAGGCCCAACAACCTCGTCTTTGGCACGCACACATAACAATATGATAGTAAGTTAAAAAAAAATAAATAACCTATGTAACAAAAAAAAAAAAAAAACACAAATATATACAAAAAAAAAAAAAGAAATCCATGACAGAGTGACAGTAAACAAAAAGTACCACAAATATATAAAAATAAAAGAATAATCCATGATAGTAAACCATACACAATTATACATTTTATCTTCTTTTTTTTTGTTTTTTTTTGTTTTTGGGAATTGGGAGAGAAGCATGAGAGTGTGAGATAGGGACGTGAATGAGCTTTTGAACTTTTGATTTTGTATTTAACCAAAATGCAGTTGTTTTTAACATGAAATTGGAACAAACTAACTCTAGGTTGACCACTTACTTTATATAATATTAAATTATTAATATATATTTAGTATAAAATATATATGTGTGTGTGTGTGTGTGAGTGCAGTGCAGTGCATTTTTGTGCAATTTTTCTATTATAAAACCGCACACTGCACCACATAGTGTGGTGCAATTCATTGTCACTTGCGGTGCGGTGCAATTACTCCATTTTGTGGGTAGTTTTAGTCAATTTGGGTGTGGTCATGTTGTTTGAGCGGTTTGGTGCTCACCCCTAACTAATATAGTGAAAAGTCTTCAATAATTTCTAATACTAGGATTGTAAAAGTAAAAACTCCAATAACAGTTCTCCCCGCCAAAAAAAGATGACTAATACTTCTGCAAAACTAATACCAAATAATCGAAAACTTGAATAATTTCGATTCTTTTGATATTAAACAATTAAAAAGTTTGATTATTTTGTAGAATAATTCGTACCAAATTAAAATTTTCTAATTTGAACAATATGGCTGACTTTTGTGTTTCATGGGACTAATACTTTTGCTAAAGGAAAACGTGTCTTGATGCAAAATAATTGTGAAACTGATGTTGGTTTTGTGAAAATAATTCATCTTTTTTTGTGGTATAATATCGTCACCTTTAAAGCTTGGCCACCATCTGATTGTGGTTTTTTTTATAACATATTTTATTCCTTTTGATTCTAAGAAACTATAATCCCATGTGGGAGTCCATGATGAACATTGTTGAAATATAGATTGACCTCAGTTAATTAATCCAATTACCCAAATTGATTAATTATTCAAATTATATGCAAATCAGATTAAGGCACAATCAGATTATCAAACTAAATTACAGTGCAATGGAAAAGAAGTTTAACATGGTGATTTTATGACAATGGGGAAAACCTTTACAAGCAAAACCACACCGAGTGGATTTCTAGTCACCATTTTGAAAGAATCCACTAATAAAAAAAAAGCGATTACAAGTACAAGAATAATTACCCTACAGGTCTATCTCAAAATATCTACCTACTATAGAACCTATTGAGTTATACCAATCTCACCTCCAATCCACAATTGGACTTGATCTTGTAGAAGACTTCTCCTTTGCATGAATCTCCCTATTCGTGACTAACTCTACAACAACCTTTTTAATTGTGCAGCTTTATAGAGTTCTTCAATCCACGTTTAGATGAATTGGAAGTAGCTTGGCACAAAATCCTAAAAGAACAAACGTCACAGCAACTCCTATTATGCGTGTAACTCTCTGTCTCTATGATGATGATTTTAAAATATGTCTTTTATATGTTCTGGAACCCTAGTACATGAATCCCTAGAAAGCCAAGTCATCATAGGCCGAAAAAAAAAAAAAAAAAACTTTAAATTCAGTTTTTCCAAAACTCGATAGATCGAGAGGTGTCAAGATAGGTATTAAGGTTCATTAAATCTCAATAGATTGACAGGTTTCAAACAAAGTATCGAGACTTGCCGATGCAGTTCCTCTTAAGCAGTTTCTTGAGCATTCTTGTGTCTTCAATCATATCACTTGTTCACAACTTTAGGGTCTTCTTAAACACACTAGAAACTAAGATTCAATTACACATAAAATGCATTTTGTTGAAAGATATGCCAATTACATAAAAATATGACCCTTACAAATATAATAAATTAATAATTTTGGGAAATTTGAGAATTGTGGTGGTATTGGATAATGGCTTTCAAAAATTTCAAATCCTTTGTTTATAGAAAGAAGGTAGTATCCCTGATTTAGCTTGAAAATGTGACAAACATTTATTGAACCATCAAGGAAGAAAGGAGATTTCATGATATTGAACAAAAAAGAAAAGCCAAGAGTGCTAATCCTATCGTTCTAGAAGAGGAAGGTCTTAAACAATGCTGTCTGATAATCATATATATATATATATATATATAATTAAAAATAAATAAATAAATAACAACGACAAAAAGAACCTTTAAGCACACACATAGTGTGTGAGAATATTGATGAAAGCCATGAGACTATTATATATTGTAAAGTCCATGTTTTTATTGGTTTTATTCAATAACAAATTTATATGTATTTTCTTCCCATTTTAATGTATCGGTTTGGGTTTAATTGTATTTGGGATAGAAAGTCCTTGAGCCATGTGATCTTTGTGAAAGTTGCATTTTGGGCCAACTCATGACCTCAAGTGACTTGCACAGTTTGTGAATGACACGTGGCAGAAGAACCAGAACAGATTGTTGACTAGGCAAGTCATGGCCATCTTGCGACCAATTAGGTCGCAAACTATATGATTTAGATTGTTCTATTTTCTAAAGTTTTCTATCCACACGTGAGAAGAGGGAATGATCTAAAAATAACCTAATCTCTACACATCACTCTTCTTATCCATTCTTTGTAAGAAAAAAGAGAGTTTTAGGTTTGAATTTCTGCAAGGTTTTAATTACCAAAATAACCTTCAACCTAAAGAGTTTACTTAGCTACGCCCTTGACCATTCATGTCCTGTCTAGTGATATCGTCACTAGGGAACGGAGGATTGAGTTGTAAGGGGTACAAAATGAGGTGTCTACAACTCCCCAAAAAGTGTTTTATGATTATGATAATATTGAGTTGATTTGTTTGTTGAATTCTTTTAACCAATATTAAAAAATTGAGAGATATGAAATTGAGAAATGCTTTTTTTAATGCAAGAAAAAATATTTGATGAGTTTTTATGAGGCAATGAAAATTCTCCTGAATTTTATGAAATCTACAAAATATGGTCCTTCTATTTTATGAAACTTATTTTAAGAAGAGTTCACGTGCCTTTCAATTTTTGAGGTTGGAAATTGAGAATTTTATGACACATTTTTTTCATGTAAAAAAATTTCTCAAATAATGGGGTAATTAAAAATTGAGAAAAATTAGATTGGAAAAAAAAATATGTGATTTAAGAAATTCTTTCTGGGACTCACAAAAAGAACTTGATAACTTTTAATGATAAAAATATCTTTTGATCTAAGTGTTGAAAGGGACATTCTTATTGCTAAGTGAGAACAATGGTGCCATATGAGCTTGGCATTTCTATTGTATAACAAAGATACAATGATGCATTTTGTTAGAGGTACTCGGGTTATTTGTGTAGGCCCAAAAGGCCCAATTCTATTGTAAGTTTATGTATGCCTAACCCTAACCCTCGCTTCCTATATAAACCCTACTTAGGTTCATTGTAACTAAGTGAATTAAGATTATAGTGAAAATGTAGCCATTATGGCTTTCTCTGTTGGAAAATCTAGTTTTGCATCTCATACAAAACACATAGTGGAAGCAACAATCATAGATCTACTTCATTCATGAGATATAACATGCAAACTTGAATTGTAGAACAAAAAATAGATAACGTACCTTGATGTAGTGAAATTCAAAACCAAGATTTGAGAATACCATTAATCTTCATCTCAAATCCACATGGTGCCCAAGAAATGTGGTATCTCGATCAGTTTACATCTTTGTGTTCAAGGGAGAATAAAAGAGTGGCTTACAATCACATACACACCATTTTCATAATCTTGTTTCTTTTTTTGAAAATTCTGTATGTTTCTCTCCTTATATATAACTTATTATGTAATTGGGCTAGCCTTTTGGGCTTGCCCAATTGGGCCTTAGTTTGTGGATTGAGATGAGACCAAAGGGAACAAATAAGACTCTAGCTTCAATAGGCTTTGGGCTTTTCTATCAACTCTTGATAAGTCCAAAGTTACCGTTAATTATATTTAATAACATTCTAGGCCTTATTAATAAATTTTATCCCAAGACTCTAATGATATCATTTAACCCCTACATGAAATATCCATAGTAAACAAAGTCATAATCAACTGTCACTTTGTAAACAACTATTTTATCCTTAAGTACCCGATTTAATCTTTTAGTTATTCACATTTATTGAAATCCAATTTCAATAAATATAAGCTTTAGTAACTTCTTACTAAAGTGGGTACCCTGAATACCCAGTTCCCATTAAACTTATCTCAATGGGATATTTCGTGTCTCTATTAAAAGAGATTATGGATTCCATCTTGAGAATATGTGTTCCCTCAATACTACGTGTGGTTATCCAAAATACTGAGGCTTTGATCTTGAATATTAGATCTCACTCATAATATATTAAAGTAACCTACATTTCATGATCGGGTTCACTATCATCTCAGAGTTAAGAGTCTATGAAATTAGTATTAGGATATATGCCCTTTAAATCCTATTGTATGATGCTACGTATGACATTATATATGACATTATGTTATGATTAATAAAGTTGTTTTACTATTATCTAAAATAATAGTAACATGAATATTTGGACATTATCATATAGTCCATGAGATGCATAGTATGTGATTTAGTCATAGAAAATATAAGTCACAAATTTTTTGTAAACTAAGAATTTTAGTTCGTAGTCGGTAATGAAATTGGGCATTTTATCTATGAAGACTATAACATATTAACTAATATGATTTGTCTTATTCATGGAAGTGAAGACTTCTAGTTGATATGTTGATATGTTTTAAGTGTTAAGACATATTGAACTGGACCGCTGTGAGATTAATTATTCAATCAACAACTGTCACCTGAATGATTAATCACACGACTTCTAATTTCATAAACTCTCAATCTTGAGAGGATAGTGAACCCGATCATGAAATGTAGGTTATTTTGATATATCAAGAGTGAGATCTAAAGTCACTATCAAAACCACAGTATGTTGGGCAGCCACATTTAGTGTTGAAGGAATATATATTATCAAGATGAAATTTATAATCTCTTAACGGAGATATAAAATATTCCCTTGAGATAAGTTTAATGAGTTCAGTTATTCGGAGTGTTAAAAAGTGAAGATTAAAAGTGTTCCCAAGTACTTCTAATCTTTGGTTTTAAATTTCACCGCACTAAGGTACACTCTCTTGTTCTCATATTTTGAAATTTACATAGTACATGTTATCAATTGTGAGTGAAGTAAATCCGTTAAGTTTCTGCTGCGTATATTTTGTATGAGATACAAACCATGTTTTTCCAACAATTGGTATCAAAGCGGTTTTCAATTTCGAATTTTTATAACATGTTTTGTGAATTTTGGAATTAGATATAGTAATTTCATGATGTTAGAAGATTCTACAATCAATTTTCTACTTAGATGTTGAAATTACTGTTTTATAAAAACTGATATTGATGTTATGATGTTGTTTAAGTTTGATATTAAGTATGTTAAATTGAATTTTAAGGCTATAGCATCAATAGAATTCAGTTTTGATCTCAAACTCAATCTATTATGTTCATATGATGGTAGTTTGTTCATGAAAAACCGTTGAAAACTACTTGGTGAAAATTCTGGAAAATTCAGTTTCACGAGTTTCGACCAATCAAGAATTCCCTTTGATCAATTGAATGTTCCTTTTCAATCGATCGAACAGGAATCGAGAATCGATCGAGTCAACCTAAGAGTTTGTGCTAAATTTATTAAAATTTTGACTAATCGAGAATTCCTTTTGATCGATCAAACAAGAATCGAGAATTGATCGTGTCATCCAGATTGTTCATTAAAATTTTGTTCATGATTTCGATCGATTAAGGGAAACATTCGATCGATCGAAAGTTGTGAGTTTTGAATTTTCACTAAGTGTTTTTACATTTAAAAGTGCAAGGCTATGTGTAATGAGATTATGCATGTTTTCTAAATAAAAACCTTTCTTTTTAAATATCTAGTGGGAGAGAGATACAAGGGTTGGATCTCACGACCTCTATTATCAGTTCACAGTAGTGTGGGTAAGCACCTTGTCTTTGCGTATATGCCTCGCAATCCCAAATGAGAGTGTTTACTTCATAGTACTACAAGATTGAACTACCCGTTTAAAGTAGTGTGAACAAGCACCTCGTCTTGGCGTATATGCCTTGCGAGCCCAAATGAGGGTGTTTGTTTCATGGTACTACAAGTTTAAACACTATAAGAGAGATGAAACGTGGCTATACATGATTCTAGATAATGGTGTTTACTAGACTAAGTGTAATGTTAACCTCCCAAAGGAGCTATGTCATTATTACTTAAAGGCTAAAGTTAACATGGCATATTATTAGTATTTGATAAGAGTTATCATGATAGCACTAATAATGAGAATAGTTCTCAATCAATCATGATATTTATAATATACTTGCTACCAAAGAATTATAGACATGGATTGAGTTATCGCTACATATATTATATTATGGTTTTATTAAGGTTCCATACTATATGCTTATATGCTAAATTGATAATGTCCAATTTACTTATTATATTCATGTTTATTTTTTTCAGATTTAATCATGACATCTTTTAGACCACTTGTTGCTATTCTTAATCAAAACAAACTGACTGGATCCAACTATATTGATTGGAAAAGAAACTTGGACATTGTTCTCACTACTGAAAAGCACAAGTATGTGCTTAGTCAACTTTGTCCTAACTTTTCATCATTAGATGCTCCTCTTGAGGAAAAACAATGATATGATTGTTGGCAGATATCTAATGAAATGGCCAAATGATATATCCTAGCATCTATCTCAAATGTTCTACAGTATCAAATGCAGGATGTAGAACTAGTTTCAGACATAATGCTAAGTCTAAAGGAGATGTTTCGTGAGCAAAGTCATTCTGCAAGGCAAGAAACTATGAGGCAAATTTATAATACCAAAATGACTGAAAGCACTTCAGTGAAGGAGCATTTTCTTAGGATGATCTCTAATCTGAATACACTGGAAGTTTTAGGTGCCAATATTGATGAAGAATCCCAAGTGGATATGATACTTCAGTCACTACAAGAATCATTCAAGGAATTCAGACTTAATTATAATATGAACAAAAAGATTTATTCATTGTTTGAATTAATGAATGAATTGGTAGCGGCGGAAGGCATTCTTGGTACATCCAGTGTTGATGCTAATATGGCTAAAGTTTCTACTTTTCAACCTAAGTCGAAAGGCAAGGGTACAAAGAAGAAGAAGAAGAACTTCACCAAGCAAGATGATAAACAAATTTCCTTAGGAGTTGCCAAAAAGGGAAAGAAAAAGGAGTACGCCACAGGAAAGTGTTTCCATTGTGGCGAGAAAGGTCATTGGAAGCGGAATTGTCCAATATTTAGAGCTGCTAAGAATAAGGGTATGAAAAGTTCATTTCTTCTTGAAATATTTTTAGTACAAAATCCCACGGATTCCTGGTGTGTGGATTCAGGTTATACTAACCATATCTGCAATACTTTGCAGGAGTTCTAGGAGACTGGAATGATGAATGAAGGAGAATTATTTCTTACTTTGGCTGATGAGAGAATTTTAGTTGTAGTTGTTGGAGTGTTTAATTTGTGTTTTAACTCTAGAGTTTTAATATTGAAAGACTATTTGTATGTACCTAATATTCATAGGAATTTAATTTTTGCAACTTATTTAGATAAGCATGGATATTGTGTTATCCTAAAAGACAATGTTGTAATAAAAAAGGATAAAGTGTTTATCTATTCTGGCAATATTTTTTATGGTCTTTATATTTTAACTCCTAATAAGTATGAATTATATAATTCTGAATTAGATAATAACTCTCATGTAAAATCATTAAAGAGAAAGTTTCCATCTACTAATGATGCATATCTTTGGCACTTGTGTTTAGGTCATATTAATTCAAACAGAATTCAAAGACTGATCAAAGATGGACTCTTAGAGCCATTGAACTTTGATGGATTTCCAGTTTGTTTTAGAAATGATTTAGTCCATGATGAGTTATTCAACTTTACAAATTTCCTTTTGGGGATATACAGTAAAAACTGCAATGCATATTTTAAATTTAGTTCCATCAAAATCAGTTCCCAACACACCTAATGAATTGTGGAGTGGGCGCAAGCCTAGCATGAAATATCTCCGCATTTGGGAATGTCTAGCACATGTGTTGAAAGGGAAGTCTGATAAGCTGGAAGCAAGAACAGAAGTATGCATGCTTTTAAGGTATTCAAAGGAAACTAAGGGTTATTTATTCTATAACCATAAAGATAACAAAGTGTTTGTTAGTACCAATGCCAAGTTTTTGGAAGATGATTATGTGAATAATTTTAATCCTAGAAGTAAAGTTGTCTTGGCTGAATTAGATGAACCTATAATTGAACAACCAATGGATGAAACTAGGGATAATATGGATGTATTAGATACACCACAAGATTCTACTCATAAGATGACTAGTACACATGTGCCACGTTGTAGTGGGAGGATTATAAGGCCACCTATAGGATTTATAGGTTTGGGAGAAACTTATGAAACTATCTCAGAAGAGGCTGAATTTGATCCTTACACTTATGAAGAGGCAATGAATGATATAGATACATATCATTCTGTCAAAGATATGAAACCTAAATTAAATTCTATGTATTCCAATCAAGTTTGGGATCTTGTAAAGGCACCTAACGGCATTAAACCTGTTGGTTGCAAATGGGTTTACAAGAGGAAGAGAGGGATAGATGGAAAGGTTGAAACCTTTAATGTAAGGCTAGTGGGAAAATGATATACACAAAAGGAATGTATTGATTATGAAGAAACCTTTTTACTAGTAGCAATACTTAAATCTATCAGAAGTTTGTTATCCATTGTTGCTCATTATGATTATGAGATTTGGCAAATGGATGTCAAGACTGTATTTCTAAATGGAAATCTTGAAGAAGAAATCTATATGATGCAACCAAAAGGTTTCATAGCAAAGAACCAAGAGCATATAGTATGCAAGTTGAAAAGGTCCATTTATGGACTTAAGCAAGCATCTAGGTCATGGAACATCAGATTTGATCCAGCAATTAAGTCATTTGGTTTTGAACAAAATTTTGATGAACCATGCATGTACAAAAGACATTGAGATAAAGTAGTAATGTTCTTAGTGCTTTATGTTGATATTCTACTCATTGAAAATGATGGAGGGGTAATGTCATCAGTAAAGATTTGGTTATCAAGCCAATTTGATATGAAGGACTTGGGCGAAACTAACTTCATTCTAGGGACCAAGCTTTAGCGAGATCGCAAGAATAGAATGTTACGTTTGTCACAAGCTGGATTTATAAATAAGGTTCTAGAATGGTTTAGCATGAAAAACTCTAAGAAATGATTACTTCCTTTCAAACATAGAGTTCCTTTATCGGATGACCAAAGGCCTAAGACTCTTAAGGAAGAAAATATTATATGACAAATTCCCTATGCTTCTGCAGTGGGAAGTCTCATGTATGCCATGCTTTGTACTAGGCCAGATATCTGTTATTCAGTTGGCATGGTCAGCCAATATCAATAAAATCCAGGACCAAAACATTGGCAAGCTGTAAAGCATATTTTCAAGTATCTACGAAAAATGAGAGATTATATGCTTGTTTACTAGTGTGAAGATTTGATACCTATTGGTTATACGGATTCAGATTTTCAGTCAGATCTTGATTTCAAAAAGCCAACTTCAGGTTACGTGTTCACCTTGGGAGGTAGAGCCACAAGTTGGAGGAGTGTTAAGCAATCTTGTATTGCTGGCTCCACTATGGAGGCTGAATATCTTGCTACTTGTGAAGTGGCAAAGGAAGCTGTTTGGCCCAAGAAATTCCTTTCTGATCTTGGTGTTGTGAGAATGGAACAAGTTCCTATCACATTTTTTTGCAACAATAGTGGAGCGATTGCACAATCGAAAGATCCAAGAAATCACAAGAAAGGAAAGCATATTGAAAGAAAGTACTACATCATTTGAGACATTGTTGTTCGAGGAGATGTAGTAGTAGCAAAGATAGATAGTGCAAGTAATCTAGCAGATCCCTTTACCAAAGCCTTGCCCTAAAGGACTTTTGAGTCACACTTGGAGGGAATGAGAGTTAGATTAGTGCACAATAGTCTTTTGGGCAAGTGAGAGATTGTTAGGATATGTGCCCTTTAAATCCTATTGTATGATGCTATGTATGACATTATATATGACATTATGTTATGATTAATAAAGTTGTTTTATTACTATCTAAAATAGTGATAACATGAATATTTGGACATTATTATATAGTCCATGAGATACATAGCATGTGATTTATGCGATTTAGTCATAGAAGATATAAGTTACAAGTTCTTTGTAAACTCAGAATTTTAGTTCGTAGTTGGTGATGAAATTAGGCATTTCATCTGCAAAGACTATAACATATTAACTAAGATGATTGGTCTTGATCATGGAAGTGGAAATTTTTAGTTGATATGTTGATATGTTTTAAGTGTTAAGACATATTGAATTGAACCGCTGTGAGATTTATTATTCTACTATCGACTGTCAAATGAATAATAAACCTTGCACCTTCTATTCACATTAACTCGTAATCCTGAAAGAATAATAAACTTGATCATGAAGTGTATGTTGCTTTGATATATCAAGAGTGAGATCTAAAGTCATGATCAAAATCTCAGTATGTTGGACAACCACATTTAGTGTTGAAGGAACATATATTCTCAAGATATAATTCATAATCTCTTAACGTAGATATAAAATATTCCCTTAAGATAAGTTTAATGGGTTCGATTATTCAGAGTGTTAGGCCTAACCACTTTAGTAAGGAGTTACTAAAGTATATATTTATGAAATTGAATTTTATAAATATATGATGAATAACTTAAAAGATTAAACCAGATACTCAAGGATTAAGATGTAATAATCTTCAAAGTGGTAGTCATTATTTATGATTTTGTATTACTATAAATATTTTAATGAAGGGGTTGTATGTATAATAAAGTCTTGGGATATAATTTATTAATAAGGCCTAGAGTGCAATTATATTTATATAGCGGTATTAAATATAATTAATGATAATTTTGGGTTTGTCAAGAGTTGATAGAAAAGCCTAAAACCCATTGGAGCTAGTGTTTTATTTGTTCCCTATTGGTCCCACTCCAAGCTACATACTAAAACCCAATTGGAATGACCCAAATAGCTAGCCCAATTAGATAATTAGTTATAAGGAGAGAAACATACAGAATTTTGTATGAGAATGAAATGGTGTATATATGAATGGAAGGCACTCTTTTATTCTCCCTTGAACACATACAAACTGATTGAAAGATCACACTTTTTGGGCACAAGTGAAATTGGAGTGAAGATTAAAAGTGTTTCCAAGTACTTCTAATATTTGGTTTTGAATTTCACTGCACCAAGGTACACTATCTTGTTCTCATATTTTGAAATAATTTACATAGTACATGTTATCAATTACGAGTGAAGTAGATCCGTTAATTTTCTGCTGCATATATTTTTTATGAGATACAAACCATGTTTTTCCAACAATTAGAAGTTGTGAGATTAATTATTCTGGTAACAGTTGTTGATTGAATAATTAATGTCACAGTGGTCCAGTTCAATATGTCTTAACTCTTAAGACACATCAACACATCAACTAGAAGTCGTCACTTCCATGATCAAGACAAACCATCGAAGTTAATGTGTTATAGTCTTCGCAGATGAAACGCCCAATTTCGTCACCAACTATGAACTACGTTTTTAGTTTACAAGGAACTTGTGATTTATATCTTTTGTGACTAAATCACATAAATCACATACAATGTATCTTAAAGACTATAATAATGTCCCATTAGTTCACTTATAAATAGTCTCATATAATTAAACAATTTAATTATTTGTGACATACCAATAAATTGGATTTTAGGGCATAAATCCTAACAATCTCCCACTTGCCCTCAAAGACAATTTACCATATATCCGATAATTATTTCCCTTTAGAGTAATTCATAGTCACTCTAAGGTAAGGTTTAGAAACAAGTTTCAGCCAAATTTATTGCATAAATTTATCTTTTCTACTACTACATCTCATGTAATCATCTCTCTAATGAGATGATACTTACGCTTAATGTGTATCTTCACCACCTAAGATGAACACATATCTTGAAGTCCAACTTCATGAATCACAATCAAACTACAAGACAGTATTTGTACAACCAGTAATCATCAAATCCTCACTTTGGTGGACAAGCATATAATCCCTCATTCTTCTAAGATATTTGAGTATATGCTTTACTCCCACTAAATAAAGTGATTCTTGATTTAATTGATATTTGCTTATCATGCCCATCACAAAATAGATATTTAGCCTAGTATATAGCATATCATAAAGACTTTCTATTATATGGTATAAGGAACCGTCTTAATTTGCTCTCCCTTTTATGTGTTTTAGGACTATAGTCCTTTATAAAGGAATTTCAAACTTAAAAGAAGAATCATTTCTTGAAATATTACATGCAATACTTGGCTAGAATCTAATCTATTTAAGCAGTTTAAGATAGACCCAACATCCTAATTTTTGAATTTTAACAAAGTTTAATTCTTAGGATGTGACTAGTCTTTCTCAAGTACTTTATATCAAACTAGACTAGACAACAAAAACCTCCATTGATGACAATAACTCTACATCATTCTAATTGATTAGAATGTCATCAACATTATTAAGAAATTTATTATTTTATATAGCTTTTACACACATAAGGCCTTTTAATACTTGATCAAAATCAAACAACTTGATTTCTTGATCAAAGATGATATTGTATGATCTAGATGCTTGCTTTAGTCCATCAATGGATTTTAAGCAACTTGCATACTAGACACTACTGGTTCATTGTAATGAACAAGTCTAGTTACATCATATAGATGTCTTCCTCAAGATTACTACTGAAAGAAACTTTCTTGATATCCATTGCCATATTTCATCCAAATGAAATATAATGAATAAGAGAATCTAGTGTTGGGGTTTATGCCCTAAAATCCAATTTATTGGCATGTCATAAATAATTAAATAGATTAATTATACGAGACTATCTATAAATGAACTAATGGGACGTTATCTTAGTCCATGAGATGCATAGTATGTGATTTATATGAAAAGTCACAGAAGATGTAAATCACAAGTTCTTTGTAAACTCAAAATTTTAGTTTGCAGTTGGTGATGAAATTGGGCATTTCATCTGTGAAGACTATAACATATCAACTAAGATGATTTGTCTTGATCATGGAAGTGGAGATTTCTAGTTGGTATGTTGATATGTTTTAAGAGTTAAGACATATTGAACTGGACTGCTATGAGATTTATTATTCTCCTAATGACTGTCAAATGAATAATATATCTCACGGCTTCTATTTATATTAGCTCTAAATCCAGAGAGAATAATGGACTTGATCATGAGATGTGGGTTGCTTTGATATATCAGGAGTGAGATCTATAAGTCACGGTCAAAACCTCAGTATGTTGGGCAACCGCATTTAATGTTGATGGAACATATATTCTCAAGATGGAATTCATAATCTCTTAACAGAGATATAAAATATTCTCTTGAGATAAATTTAATGAGTTTGGTTATTCAAAGTGTTGGGCCCAACCACTTTAGTAAGGAGTTACTAAAGTATATATATTTATGAAATTGGATTTTATAAATATAAAATGAATAACATAAAGGATTAAACCGGGTACTCAAGAATTAAGATGTAGTAATCTTCAAAGTGGCAGTCTTTATTCATGACTTTGTATTACTATGAATATTTTAATGAAGGGGTTGCATATATAATAAAGTCTTGGGATATAATTTATTAATAAGGCCTAGAGTGCAATTATATTCTTATAGTGGTATTGAATATAATTAATGGTAACTTTAGACTTGTCAAGAGTTGACAAAAAAACCCAAGGCCCATTGGAGCCAGAGTCTTATTTGTTCCCTTTTGGTCTCACTCCAAGCCACATACTAGAGCCCAATTGGAATGGCTCAAAAGGCTAGCCAAATTAGATAATCAGTTATATATAAGGAGAGAAACATATAGAATTTTATAAGCAAGTGTGGTTTTCATTTAGATCACATAAGGAATGCAATGATGTATGTGAGTGTTAGACACTCCTTTATTCTCTTCTTGGAAACTAATTGAGAGACCACATTTTTTGGGCATTAAGTGGAATTGGAGTGAAGATTAAAAGTGTTCCCAAGTAATGCTCAAGTCTTGGTTTTGAATTTCACTGCACCAAGGTACGTTTTCTATTCTTTGTTCTAGAATTCAAAGTTACATGTTAACTCTCATGAATGAAGTAGATCCGTGATTGTTGCTTCCGCTGTGTGTTTTGTATGAGTCACAAAACCAAATTTTCCAACATCTAAACAAAGTCAAACTTGACTATTGGTGAAAAAATCTTTTCATAGTCGAACCATTTCTTTCTGAATAAATATTTTCGCCACTAGTCTTGACTTTGAAGGTTTGCACCTTCAAATATATCAATCTCATTTACTTGTAGACCTATTTGAAAACAATAGGCTTAATGCTATTAGGCGCCTCTACAAGTTCTAGATTTTAAATAGAATCTAATTCTATTCACATAACTTTGATCCAGTAATCCATATTCTTATAATCAATTGCCTTTACGTAGGATCGATGATCAAATTCATATCCTTGTGGAATGACTTCAAAAGTTTATTTCAAAAGTATGAATTTATTTGGTAATTGATAATCCTCCCACTACAATATTGTACCGGTGTAATAGTTATCTGCAGAATAATGTCTTGTGGTGTATCTAATACAACCATCTCATTTCCAAATGTGTTTTATAGTTGTCCTATAACAAATTCTGACATTTTTCATCTAGAACATTCTACCTTTAAAAGAGCCATATTCCTCCTTTATGTATGCACTGACTTAAAGAAGTCATTGGAACTTCATTCCTTTACAAAAAGGAGCCCTAGATTATATTATCCTCTAAATAGAATTCATAGGCTGAGAATATAACAAAATAATGGTTCTAAAAGCCCATCTTTCACCAATCTTGAATATTATTTAAATTAATAAGATCTAGACATAAGTGCCAAAACATACAATATCAAATGATGGAAACTTTCTCTTTAAAAAGTAAAACATGTAAATTTTCATCTAGAAAACAATCATGGACAATGTTTAGCTTTACCAAAACGGAAACACTTTCCTTTTGGTCATACTTTGAGTCTAATTTCCTTTTGGCAATTACTAGGGCAACTAGCTTGTCCAACTGTTTGGTATTATAATTTATTTTCCTACCACTCTTACCTTTCGGTTCAGGCTAAGAATTTGAATTAAATCATATTGATCCTAACTTTAGCTTTTAGGATGTCTTCCATTGCGTAGAACTCACTTATTAACTAAGATAATATAAAAAGAATTTATTTATTTTCAAAACAATCTGAATTGATCAAATGATTCTAACAAGGACTTGTGGATCATATCTATATGCGATTAACATTTAATCTCTACATCCAAGAATTCCAATTCAATTCAAAATAAAACATTTTCATAAAATGATATAGAATTGGAACTCCTTAAGCCTTTTTTAGCACTCAAAACATTTAGACTTAATATAAAGTCTAAGTCTAGTACTAACTCTTGCATATAATGCTGTAGTACAAATAAGATAGAAGCCAATGTAACATTTTAGCATTTCAATGGAGACTATGAACACATCATAATCTATCTTCCATAAATGCATCATGTATAGGAAATTATGATAATGCTGAATCAAAACATATTTATGTACTTGTCCAAAATTGTTTCTTAGTCACTGTGATTCTATTAATAGAGTAGCTAGAGAACAAAAAGTTATGACAACTTCAATTTGAGACTATGAACTTAATTACAAGGACATTATATTTTGCAACCACAACCATATAATATGGAACTCATAAAAAAACATATTATATTAGGTGCAACGACAACCCAATCCTGCAATTAATATTCCTCGATAGCGAGGTCATACCAATCACTATGATCAGGTGAGAACTATTCTCATTATTAATGCTATTATGGTAACTCTTACCAAACAAAAATAATTTGCCGCTTTTCCTTTAGCCTCTAAGTAATAATGACATAGCTCCGTTGGGAGGTTAGCATTACACTTAGTCTAGTGTACACCATTGCCTATACTCTATATGAATTACCAAGTAACTCCACGGTAGCGTAGTCGTTCTCAATGTAAAAACAAACGTCATCCATCATTAAGAAGTTTAATCTGTATTACTATGAATTAAACACCCTCTGTAAGGAGCAAGACATATACGCCAAGGCAAGGTGCCTAATCACACTACTATAAACCAGCAATGGAGGTTGTGAGAATCAACCCTTGAATCTCTCTCCCACTAGAAATTTTAAAACAAGTGGATTATCTTGTAATCATTGTGATCTAATCACAATTTTAACCCTACACATTAGATGTGTTTAATTGTTTAAATTTGATGTGATCTGATTAAGTCACGTCACAGTAGCATAACGAACATTCGCGTAATCACAAAGAAGTTTAATCATGTAATCCATGAAATAATTACCCTCCGCATGGAATGCAAGACTCAAAGTCAAGACAAGGTATCTATTCACATTACAATAAACTTAACAAAAGGGTTATTTCAGCAGTCCCACTCGTTATTTGGGTTTTTCTTAAATAATTGTGATCCCATCACAACTAATAACCTTGCACTTGTTGAAGACTCTAATCTTATTAGAATCATTAATTAAAATGGAAGTCCAAAACTATTTTGGATTCCTTGAACACTAATGAATCAAAAATTAGTTATATAGAAATCTATCCTTAACTTATTTGATTAATAATTCTAATCTCATTAGAAACTATATAATTTTAATTAGAATTTTAATCTCATTAAAAACCTTTAATTAAAATAAATTAAGGATTGTGAATCATACAAAAATTCCAATCTCATTAGAATGTTTCTTAAAAGAAAGGCCCTAAATAAATTAGGACTAAGAGTTCTATTTAACTAACATCTTTGTTATCATTAGGTCATTAGTTAGATAATGATTAATAAATGTCCTTAACTTTTAAGGACTATAAAATTAATCATTATATATAGAACCATGTGTAATCTCATTACACATTACTTTGCCTTTTATCCAAGTTTTAACGCTTAATCAAAAAGGCAAGTGAAAATTCAAAATTCAGTGCCTTCAATCGGTTAAACCTATTACTCGATCGATTGAAAAATGAAGAAATTCATCACAAAGCTTCTGCCTCGTTCGATTGATTATCGATTCCTGTTCAAACGATCGAAAATAACATTCGATCAATCGAAAGGAATTCTCGATCGATCATGACAATGAAGAATTTCATTATAGAGTTTCTGCCTGAGTCGATCAGTTCTCGATTCCTCCTCAATCAATCGAAAAGTACATTTGATCAATCAAAAGGAATTCTCAATTGATCGAAACTTGCATAATTGAATTTTTCAGAATTTTTCAGCAACCGTTTTTGACAATTTTTGCTATTTTCCATCAAAAACAGCTTTTGATTTTATGAATGAAGATTCACAGATCAAACATTAAGGTTTTCAAGATCATTATCAAGAACCATAATAATGCTAGAAACTTTGAAAACGTAATCCTAATCTCATTAGAAATAAATTTCATTAAAGGATTTTAACTAGTAACCAAAATACTTTAATTCTAGCATTAACATACCGTTTGATCAATCTCATCCTAATGAAGTCAGGCCATCAATCATTTATGAACATTAACGTTGTATCTCACTAATACAAAAACTAGCTAAGTTGGCACTGTAACTAAAAGATATACCATGGTCCACTTCGAAAAACTGAATCCATCATATATATCTCATATACAAAACATAGCAAATGGATTCATAAACACAATTATGCAAAAAATTTACTGTAGAAAATAAAAACATCAAGAAAACAGTTTTTCTTTAATTCTAAAACTCAATTACATGGTATATAAACATGATATTGAAAACCTCGCTCTGATACCAATTGTTGGAAAATATGGTTTTGTATCTCATACAAAACATAAAGCAGAAGTAACAATCACAGATCTACTTCATTCATGAGAGATAACATGTACCCTTGAATTCTAGAACAAAGAATAGAAAGCGTACCTTGATGTAGTGAAATTCAAAACCAAGACTTAAGAATACCTTTAATCTTTATCTCAAATCCACATGGTGCCCAAGAAGTGTGGTATTTCAATCAGTTTACATGTTTGTGTTCATGGGAGAATAAGAGAGTGGCTTACATTCACATACACACCATTTTCATAATCTTTTTTCTTATTCTGAAAATTCTATATGTTTTCCTCCTTATACATAACTAATTATGTAATTGGGCTAGCCTTTTGGGCCTGCCCAATTAGGCTTTAGTTTGTGACTTGCGATGGGACCAAAGAGAACAAATAAGACTCTAACTCCAATGGGTCTTGGGCTTTTCTGTCAACTCTTGACAAGTCCAAAGTTATCATTAATTATATTTAATACCACTATATAAATATAATTACACTCTAGACCTTATTAATAAATTATATCCCAAGACTTTAATGATATCATTTGATCTCTCCATGATATATCCATAGTGAGCAAAGTCATAATGAACTGTCACTTTGTAAATAACTATTTTATCTTTGAGTACTCGGTTTAATCTTTTAGTTATTCACATTTATTGAAATCTGATTTCAATTAATAAAAGTTTTAGTAACTCCTTACTAAAGTGGGCGCCCAGAATAACCAGTTCCCATTAAACTTATCTCAATGGAATATTTCGTGTTTCTATAAAAAGAGATTATGGATTCCATCTTGGGAATTTGTGTTCCCTCAACACTACGTATGGTTACCCAACATATTGAGGTTTTGACCGTGAATATTAGATCTCACTCCTGATATATCAAAGTAATCTACATTTCATGATCAGGTTTACTATCCTCTTAGGATTTAGAGTCTATGAAATTAAAAGTCGTGAAATTAATTATTTAGGTGACAGTTGTTAATTGAATAATTAATCTCACAGCGGTCTAGTTCAATATGTATTAACTCTTAAGACACATCAACTAAAAGTCTCCACTTCCATGATCAAGACAAAGTATCTTTTGTGATTTATATCTTCTGTGACTAAATCACATAAATCACACACAATGCATCTCAAGGACTATAATAATGTCCCATTAGTTCACTTATAAATAGTCTCATATAATTAAACAATTTAATTATTTATGACATGCCAATAAATTAGATTTTAGTGCATAAACCCCAACATTCTCTCTGTGGGCGTAGGCCATTAGGCTGAATTACATAAACCTTGTGTTCTCTCTCTTCTCTATATACTCTCTTTCCCACTCTCATTAAATCTAACATGGTATTAGAACCACCTTCCTGTAGCCACGGTTTCTGTCCTTACATGTTCAAAAAGTAGTCCTTGTCTTCCTTGCCGTTTCTTGCTGCCTCAGTCTTCTTCGACTTTATTATTGCTGCCATCAAAACTCTACAGCATCCTTCCACCTCTACCTTACGTGTTTTGGTCTAGCCAGCCGCTACCAGAAGCAGTCACGCTGCCACAAGACCACTGTCCTTTTCAGAGCTATCATCACAAAGCCAAAATACAATCTTGGTTTCATTTTCTTCAACACCTGTCAAGTCCCTACCATAGCCGTAACCACAGTTGCACTGTACCATAAAACCCCAATTGCGAACATGTGTTCAATCGCAACGTTTGCAACAAACACAACTGGAACATATTTGGCTGGATAAAATTGGTAGAATATGGAATCAAGATATTCACGTGTGGTTAATTCTCATTGGGCTTTAAACATTAGAAGGTCCAATCTATGTTGCGGTAATCCATGGTTTTTACTGGTTGCTTCACAGGTTAATGGTTTCTTCCTATATGGGACACGGGTGTGTGGTCTATTGTGCCATTCTTTTTGTAAAATCAGATTATATCTTTGGCTTTTACATGTGTATAGTAATCTTTTGCCTCTATTAATTGTTGGATCAAGGTTCTCTTTTTTCATTACTGTCAGCCACTCAACATGGTCATTATAATTTGGGAAATTTACAGTAAACCCACCTATGGTTTGGTCCGTTTTCATTTTACCTACCCATGGTTTAAAACTTAACACTTTTCCTATTTGAACTTCAATTTGTTTGTTCTGTGTTACCCACCTCACCCTTAGACGTTAGAAAAACACCCTTTTATTAAAAATCAAAACATAACACGAATCAAAAACACGAACCATTGAATCTTTTCCTCACGAGCCCTAGAAACACGAAATCCCCATTTTGCATCTGATATTGAAATCGTGTTGCAAGTATAAACCTAGAGGAGCAACAGGTTGTTCAAGGGACTAAAATCCTAGTAAGAAATCAGTCACTGTTTGGGTTTTTAATTTGGGTTTGTGGTTGTTTTATAGTTTTTTGAGTAATTAATCAATGGTCAATGTTACATGTAACAGAATGAGAATATTGGTTGTGTTTGTTGATGTTTATGAAAAATGTGACCACCTATTGTTTGGATTTGTGTTTGTTTATGGGCATTTTGTCTGTCGTGGTCATTGTGTCTCACAATGGACCCAAGTTTTTGTTGGGTTTAAATTTTAGTGTTTGCATGTACTTATTAGTAAAATAGAAACAAAAGCAAAGCAGAAAACATGGTCCCTCTAATGTGTGTGTTGCATCCCAAAAGCAAAACAGAAACATACAAGTGTTTACTCTTTATGTGTCTGTTGTTTACAATTCTTTAATTGTTAATTGTGTACGTGTCAAATGGTAATTTGTTATTATAGATGGATGATGAGGAAGTGAAATTCGAGGTTCATTATGGGGCTATTTTTCTATGGAATCCAAGTTTAGAATACTTTGGTGGGAAATTTGAAATGGTGTATAAGGATCCTGGTAGGCTTAGTTTTTTTGAAATAGAAGGTATATGTGAGGAATTGGGGATTGATGAATCATCTAGGGTTCATTATTTAGCTCTTGGGGGCAACTTGAAGAAAGACTTGAGGCTCATAGAAGATGATAAAGATGTGGTGTCCATGTGTAAGCTTAATAAGAGAAGGCCAAGTGACACCATCATATTATATGTGGAGAGTGGTCATGCTCCACTTGCAGTTGAAGTTCTTGATGTTGTTGGTCAAGGGGTTGGTGCAAGGGGTGGTGTAGGGGCTGCTACGGGGGGTGCAGGGGTTAGTGTAAGGGCTGGTGCAGAGGGTGGTGTAGGAGCTGTTACAGGGGTTGCTATAGGGGTTGCTACAGGGGTGATGCTAGTGTGGAGGTAGATGAGGAGTTTGATTGGTTGAGTGAAGGTCTAGAAGGAGAAGACTTTGTTGATGATATTTTTGGTGAGTCTTCTCCACCTCACAAAGTTCCACCTGAGCCTTACACTGTTCCATCTGAGCCTAACACTGTTTCACCTCAACCAACCACTGATACACCTCAACCAAACACTAATGCACCTCAGCAAACACAGATACACCTCAGCCAAGCAATGTTCCACCTCCAAACGTAGATTGAGATGAAGAGTGGGCTGAACCAGCTTTAGAGGATAATATTACAAGTGTGGATGGTTCTGATGATGAGCAGAGGCCTGGCAACCCAGAATTCAATGAGAGTACTGATATGACAAATGTTCAGTTGGTAAAAGGGATGAAATTTCCAAACTCCAAGGTTTTTAGGAAGGGTTTGAGGGAGTATGTGATTCAGCATCACATTGATATCAAGTGGAAGTTGAATAAGAAGAAGAAGATTTCTGTACACTGTAAGAACAACTGTGAATGAAGGTATTATACCTTAATGGGGACTGGAGAGTGCACATTTGAGATCAAGGCACTTAATCCTAAGTGTACCTACCTCTTAACATTTCAAAATGGGCAAGTTACATCAGCCTATGTGGCAAATAGGTTTGGTGGGCAATTATTGTCTGCCACTGCCAAGGATGGAAATGATAATATATTCCTAGTGGCAATGGCTGTGGGTGAGCAAGAGAACAAGGACAGCTAGATCTGGTTCTTGGAGCAGTTTGTAGATGACATTGCTAGGCCAGAGGATCTCAATCTAGTATTCATCAATGACAGGCAAAAGGTATTATCATCTAGCTCATGTTTATGACTTCATTACTTGCTTACTTGAATGCTTACTTGCATAGTTGCTTACTTGAATGCTTACATGTTGACTTGCTGACATTGAATGCTTGCTTACATGCTTGCAATACTTAGGACCTTCTACCTACAATGGAGACTCTATTCCCAACTGTAGAGCATAGATATTGTGTGAAGCACATATACAACAACTTCAAAGTTAACCACATGGGCATGGGGTTGAAGAGTGTACTATGGCGGTGTGCTGGCACAAAATCAATCAGGGAATTTGAGAGGGGGATGAAGCATCTTAAGAGTTTGGATGAAGAAGCTTGGAAGTACCTTGCAGATATAGAGCATGCACAGTGGACCAGATCCCACTTTTCTTTAAGGGGTTTGACAGATTGTCTAGTAAACAGCCTAAGTAAGAGTTTTAACTCTATGATTGTGAAGGCTAGAGACAAGCCAATATTATCAATGCTGGAGTGGAACAGAGTTAGGCTTATGAGCAGGCTATATATAAAGAATATTGGCATAGAAAAGTATGGTGGCAAGTTGTGTCCAATCATACAGGACAAGTTGGAGAAGTTGAAATTAAAGTCTAAGAACTTCTATGCAATGCCATCTGGGAGGTTTGTGTATGAAGTTGACACTGAGAGGGAAAGATATGTGGTGGACTTAGTAGGGAGGGCATGCAATTGTAGAGTATGAGACTTGATAGGAATCCCCTGCAAGTAAGGAGTTGCAACCATTTTTGTGAATCGTGAGAAACCAGAGGATTACACCCATCCATGCTAACAAGGATGCTTTTATGGAGACATACAAGACACTCATACCTCCCATGCCTGGCCAGTCTGAGTGGATCTCAAGTGGCCAACCCAAGCCTGTTGCACTTACTATCTATAAGCCACTAGAAAGGCCACCCATAGAGAGGAAGAAAGATGCTGATAAGCCAAGGAACCCTTATATGAGTGTCTAGAGCAAACAAGCCAGTGAGGTGTAGAAGGTGTCAAAAGGAAGGACACAATGCAAGGGGATGCAAGGCCAATGTCACTGGTGAGACACCATGGGAGAGAAGGAAGAGAGTGCAAAAAGAGAAATTTGCAAGTTTATACAAATATTTTTTTATTATGTTAGAACATGTGATTCAATGTTAAGGACATATGTCACTAATTTGTATAATTGGCTAATCTTTTGACAAAACGCACTTTACTTGCATTTGGGTAGATCTAGGATGTGTTTAATGCTTCAAGAAACAAGGTTTCAAGTTCAAGTGTTAAAGCCATGCAAGTCTATCCAAGAATCAAGTCAGAAAGTGCAGGATTTTAAAGCTTGACATCTAGCATCTATCGAGGTTTAAAAGCTGTTGAAGCCTGTGGCTTGACAGCTAGCTCGATAGATGGGGTATCTGTCGAGGTGTATGAAACTCAGTTTTTCAGGACTGTTTTTCATCCAATCCATGAATGTATGTTTAGGCTTTCTTTACTCACAACCCTAAACATATATAAGGATTATTTTAAGAGCTGAAAAAGGTGACATAAGTTACACAAGAGCACAATTCCACAAGGGTGAAGAAGAGTATAACCAGAAACCTAGTTTGCCCTAGTTCTTCAAGAAGCTGCTGTGTTTGTACACCGTAGGGTTTTGTGACCAAGCAACTTCATGATCTTCATCGTCTGGATGAACTGAAGAACTTTGCAGCCAACATCTTTCTCAAGTTGGTGATCAATTCGTGTACTGGGATTCGCGCAATTGGTTAGTCACGTACTGGGAGCTATGCATTTAAAAGGAGAGATTGTCACTACAGAACAAGTCCAATTAGGTATTAGGGTAAGGGTTCAACTGTAAGTTGGTATATGGTACTAGGATTCCTTTACTTGTAACCCCTTGTCTAATACTATATAATAGCAGAAGCCTCTAGGAGATGCTGCCACGTTAGGAAAAATGCCTATCTAAAAAACTGACACATATAGAGTTTAAACTTAAAAAACCCGCATGGTGCGTTTGGAAAAAATGAAAAAAAAACAATGATACACTTTGTTAAAACACTATTTGGGAGCCTTTTGGTATAAAGAGAAACTAACCGCTTAAAACACACAAAAAAAAAAAGAAAAGAAAAGAAAAGAAAGATTGCTTCACGGAGAAAGGAGAGAGAGAGAAAAGAGAGATAGAGAAATAGAGAGGCAGAGAGAGTTCTCCGTTCCCTCGCCAGACTTAGAGCACCGGTGCAAGCAGAAAGAAAAATCTATGGGCATCAACACTGTTAGGCTATATATCTGCCACCATCAAATCGTCGGAACCGGCTTCGATACGTTTTTCTCTATTTTTTTAGATTTGGGTATGAAATATTACTTTTTATTGAGTTTTTTTGTTGGAAAGGTTTAGATTTGATTTTGGTTTTGATTCCTTTCTGTTTCAGGCTTTTGGGTTCTCCATGAAAATGTTTGTTTTCTCTAATTTTCGATTTATTTTGATATCACTAAGCCTTTCCCTGTTTTCTAATATCTATGTTCATAGTTTTTTTTTTTTTTTTTTTTTTTTGGGGGGGGTTTTGATTTGGAAAACCGGTTTTGATTTGGAAAACACCTTTTGATTTGTTTTGCAGTGTTAAAACACCTTTTGATAGCCTTCAGTATGAAAGAAAACAAACCTCTTAAATCAGTAAATTGCAATCAAAAGGAAAGAGAACAGAGTTCGTCGGAACCGTAACCCAATAGCTTAAAAGAGAATTTTCTGGAACCATCACTATCGATTTCCCCACCACTGAAAACAAAACCCTTTGGCCTGTTTTTCTCAAAAGTTTCATTGGGGTACGTATCAGATCGTTGGTAAGATCACCTTGAATCCTCAATCTTCACTACTCTCTTCCTATTTTGTTTTGTTGTCCTAATCTACATGCTTATGAATAATTTGTGGTTTTTGTTTCCAAAATAACTGTGAGGCTCAAATGTTTGTAGGAAATTGAGAAAAAACAAACAAGGACACTAGGAAAATTACTATATTTTCGATTTGGGGTTGTTATTAATTTTGGGATTTGGGGGTTTCTAATTAGGGTTTGCTGCAATTATAGATTTCAATTCCTAATATGTTTTCCTCTCTATTTCTTTTTTCTAGAGAAACACCATAGAAGATCAAATTCTACCTAGGCTTTGTCTCTCAGCGTTCTGAGGAATGTAGATATTATTTTAGGGGGAACCAACATATTTATATATTTGATCTTTTATTTGTGACTTGGGTGCTGATCTAGGTCTAAGTACTCAGATTTGAGGTTTTGCATTCCTTTAACCAATTAACTGAAAGTTACTGCTTCAATTTGGTTTAAACATATTGTGATGTGAATTGTTCATTGTCTTGGGCAACATGACTAATACATTTGGAATTCCAGATTGTAATTGGGGGAGGTGGTGGAGATATTAGAAAGAAAATAAATCATGGTGGTGGTGATGTCGATGGCAATGAAGATGATTACTTTGATGACTTTGATGATGGTGATGAAGGGGATGGCGGAGGCCTATTTAGGAGACAGAAATTTCTTGAGGAGGTTATAATTCTTAAATATGCTCTTTAGTAAATTAAATGTTTTTTGGGTGCTTTTTTTTTTTTAATAAATTTTATTTTTAAGATGTTTAGCGCTATTGCGTTACAGAGAACGGCCGGCCATCGCCATCTGATCTGCTGCTCTACCTCATCTCTCCTCTACAACAAAATTTTTCTAAAGGTTAGCGTACTCTTTTCTTCTTCAAATACTGTTTTGGTTTTCTGAAACTTTTCACTATTGCTTTTCCTTTTCGAATTAGCATATTAAATCTCCAATATGTATATGTTTTTAGTTTAAAACCAGATGTTTGTACTAGAAGAATTGCCATCTTCCTTTTCAATATCTCTGTATTTCAAAATTTTCTCCATACCGAATTTTCTAGGGTTCTTCTTTGACACCTTTTGAAATATAGATGGGTTTATCTCTCTTTCTATGGAAAAATTATAATTTCCAGTTTTAAGTACTGGTAACATAAGGGATTTTGCCCTTGATTTTAATGGCCAAATTTCAAATTGGATGGTTATAAGTCTGAAAGTTTAGAATGTGTAATGATGGGTTTATTCTCTCTCTATGGATGATTTGGTCTGAAATAATTATTTTTGGTTTTAAATTTTAGTAGCATTAGGGATTTCGCCCTTGATTTTAATACTTGGATGCTTTAAAATCTGAAAGTTTAGAGTGTACAGTAATTTATAATTTTTTTCTAAGTGAAATTATGGTTTTTTGGATTAATTACTGGGTTTTTGAAAAATTAATTAATTAATTGATAACCAACTGATTACTATACACCTTCCAACAGATTGTTAGACACTGTGTTATTGAAATTATAGAAAACCTTCTTACCCTGTCATTTTGTTGAAATTCAGATTTGCTGCATTTCTCTGTCAAGTACAAAACTTGAGTAATTTGCAAGCAGAGTTGCTAGAACAAACTGATAAGTTAGGAAAGCCTAATTTTTACTTTGTTTATCTGATAATTCTGGCCATTATGTATTCTTTGTTTGAATTTTCTCTGTTTTTGCATATTTTAGACAACTTTTTCTATTAAAAAAAAAATTGCATTCCATGATTCTTTTTCAACTAACCTGTAAAATTGTTGTGTTTTTTTGTTGCAGTCATGATTTGTGATCAACTTCCTTATAATGATTACTTCAGCTTCTTTTTGCAGACTTTGTTTCACCTTAGGACAGCCTTACTATCCCTCTATTTATCTGATATTTTGGATTACATTTTGTTGATTGATGTATTTGGGATAGTTCTAAGCAAAATTAGATTGTTAGAGCTTTCTTTGGTTTATTTTTTGAAAATAAAAATCTTTTTTTTAGGCTTTACATTTCAGTCTACCTCACAGATTAAATTTTCTTGATTCTGAGGGATTTCAATTACTATTTGTGATGATTCTGTGAATGAAACTTTCAATTTCAAATAGAGCTCTTATATATGGTTTGTGATCTCTAGCATTTTTCCCCACCCATGTTTGTTAGATTTGAGTTGCAATAGTAGCAAATTATTTATTACAAGTTTGGGTATCTTATATTAGTATCTATTTAATTGTTAGCCTCTATCTTTCATACTGTTGAATACTTTGTTTTGTTTAGTTATTTTGGCACTCCGTGCATCCATCTTAATTTCGCTCATCTTTGCATATAGGCTCAGGCTGTTGTTTTTCCTATTAAATAAGTAGTGTTGTTCTCAAAGTTGTTAGTTGTAAGTGAATGGTTTGATTCAAGTGCTAATTTGAAGATTTTATTGATTAAGGTAGATCAAGATCTTTTTTCATATTTAGGTGTGGGTAGACTCATTACATGAATTTGAGTGTCCATGTGCTAAATTAGCAACATGTGTGCACCTTAAGGTAATATCTTTATATGAGATAACATAGGAGAAGAAGACTAAGACTTGGTGACATTTGCTGGCTGTATTTATGGTGTGGTGGATTTTTTATATTATTTTTAAAATGTATTTGAACAATGATAATTTGTACCATCTGTTTAGTGAACAGTTTTTATAGCCTGGATTTTTTTTTTCCCTTCTTACATGCTTGCTTTTTGTTTCCTTTAAAAGGTTGGATGGAATGCCATGTTGTCTTTTTTATTTTTTATTTTTTTTATGGAATGCTATGTTGTCTTTGGCAAGATGCTATATGGGATGGATGTTGTTTACAAGAGTGACACAGAAGGATATATTTAGTTATTATTTTGGGATGTTATTCTATTTGGTCAAATATTATAAATTTTACCATTTATCTAGAGATGGCGTCTTTTGGAAAAGTCTTTAGAACTCTTACCCACAATCCATATGTTTCTAAGTAATTTTTTTAGAACAATGCTTACTCCTAAATCTGTGTATATTTATTCTTTTCCTTGATATGCAGAGTATTAAGAAATTTAATATTTTTTAAATGGATAAATTTAAAAATATGTTTTGAACCAGTTCAGTCTTGGTGTCCCATGAGCAGTCAACGGTACTATGGGATCAATCCTGCACATTTTTCAATTCAAGCTAGATTACAACTTTAATTTATTTTCTATAATTTAAGAAACCTCCTTTTCCCATCCTTTTGTTGAAGCACAAATTTACAGAGTTCTCTTTCAGATAAGATACTTGGGTGTTTTTTTAAGAAGAATTACTGAATCAAACTGAAAGATTAGGATAGACTGATTTTTCCTCTGCTTATCTCATATTTTGGGTTAAATTTTCCCAATTGATGTATATGGGTTTGAATTGGTTTTTGTTATGGATTCAATTGGCCTATAACCCTATTATGATTCCATTAATCTTTTTCAATCTTCTTCCGATAGCCAAATAGATAGAATTCTCTTTTATTTTTTTTGTCTGCCATGTTTTGTAATCAAGTTGGCTTATTTGTGTTTGTGAGGTTTTCCAATTTAGTCTAACTCAATGATTACATTGTCTTGCTTTTGATGGTTTTGAGTTCTATTAGTGATATTTTGTAAGCATTGAAAATTTATGCTTTACGAAAAAAAATTAGTGATTCCCACACATGAAGTGCTGTTTATACCTAAATTTTATATGTCTAGAAGTTTACATTACAGTTAAAATTAAATAAAAAACAATACTTTATGATCTTATGATTGCCAAATGCTATAATTACAAGCTTGGATTTAATTATTGTTACCGGATTACCATCTTTTGGAAGTCTTGATTTTGGTACATCTAAATATGGTAGAGACCACTTTCAATTCTTAAGACTCAATTTGGTTAGTGACTATGTTTTGATGAGAAAAAAAGTTTTGGCTTCCTATTAGTCACTTATCTTTTAAATTTTGTAATACATTTCTAGGAGTCATTATGCCAAAAAAATTATTGAATCAAGGTTAAAGGTAACCTGATTTCCCATTTTATTTTTCCAATTTTTTGGGTTCTGTTTTGTCGATTATTGCTATTTGGTTAGAATGTTTTTCCCTGTTTGGCAGATTTTTGCAAGATTTTGTTTTTCTTTTCATTTGCCCTTTAAATTTGAAATCATTTAATTCTAACATAAAAAATGCTTCCAAATTATGCATCAAGTTCATTTCTTCATACCCTTTTCTTATTTACTTAATTTTCTGTTTTATTTCAGATTGTGAGAGTTTAAATTTTCTTTATTTAGGTTATGGTTTTCTCATTGTTGGAGGATTTGTTTCAGTTTCTTTATGCCATCCTTTTCCATTCAATTTTAATTTTTGTCATAGGATAGTCCAAGCATCCTAAGACTCTTATATCAATATGAATTGCAAGTGCTATAATATATGTGATTCCAATTTTGAATCCAGCTATAATTCTTTCCTATTGTTGGTTGCTAAAATTCAGTTATAGAGATAGGGTTTTTTAGGTAGATTCTTGCTTACATCTCTCTTTGTTGATGTCATTTTTTTTCCCATCTTTTCATTTTCCTCTTTGTTAGATTGTCACTCTGTTCAAGTCTCAATTGGTAACCAAAGTACCATGTTGTTATTCAAAGATGCCTCTATTTGTACTTGGCATGTAAACTGAAATCTTTATTCATTAAGGAAGCGGTTTTTTTCCTTTTTTACTTGGCAAGTAAACTGAATTCTTGACTGTTTCTGAAGTTTTCACTGTGGCATGCCACTTATTACTTAACACGCATAGGATATGTACTCTCACTTTTGATGATTGGTATAGCTCTAGTGTTATCTCATGAAGCTGGTGCAACACAGGAGCTGTGATCCAAGCTGATGCAAGAATAGCTGTGATGCTAGCTGCTGCAATTTAACAGGAGCATAGCTAATGTATGATCTGTTAGTGTAGGTCTACTAGCTCATATATGAGCACAGCTAATGTATGATCTGTTAGTGTAGGTCTGTTAGCTAATGTATGAGCATAGCTAATGTTTTAAAAGTGTATCTCGAAATGTGAAGTGGTATTTCTATTGTACAATTTTATTATAATTTCCCTTGACACTTGATTTGCTGTCATCTTTAACAGCATGATCTAATAACTTTCTTTTTGGGGACCTGATTTACAGATACTTATTTTAATTTGCTAAAAATTCCACTGCACCAATAAAATATGGACATCTAATCATGGTTAAAGACCATTTTAAAATCTATCTGTCAATGATCATATGGAATTTTCAACTTAGTGCTATTTTCCCCATGTTTTTAACATGTGAAAGCAATAAGTTAGATGGTGTGGAATAGTAAATGTGGGTGGTAGAGAGAATATGATATTTTGTGAGTGTGTATATATATATATATATATATATATGGCTTGCGAAAAATTGTGTTCATGCTTCTACCTGCACTTCAACTTTGTAGTTTCCACACAGGTTCAAAAGTTTAAATTAATAGTGTGTTGAATGAATGGTCCAAACTCCATTTTTTGGGCAAAAATCCAGGTTGAAGAAAGGACATAAACGTGGTATTATTTAGTAGTGCTTTATAAGAAATAGTAATCTTTAAAGTTTGCAAAATGAACCAATTTGATTGCCATGCCAATCTAGACGCTAATGTGTCATGAATTTGGCATATTGGTAACAAAATTCTGGAATTTATGATTAATTCTCTTAGCAACCAAACATTGCAACCTTTTTCTTTTTTAATATTTATATTTTTAAATTATTGAAGGAATATCTTTTAAGGACCTTTCCCAACAAACAGATTGAGCATATCTTTCATAAAACCAATTGCTTTCAAGAATTATATTACTTTCAACTTTAAGCTTTTTAACTTATTTGCTTATATACATTCTCATAAAATCCCAAGAATTTTTAGATATAAATATATTATTGTTTTTTTTTCGAAAATAATAACAATAAATTTTTTAAAAAATGCAAAGATAATACATATAGAAGAGATAGAGAGAGAGAGAGAGAAATCTTAAGATTTAAAAAATATTAAACCCATGATGATAAATTAATTTTAAATTCTGATTTTGGTTTTGACATTTTGAGTGCTATTTTAAAATTTTTAATTTCTAATACATTAGCTACATACTTATTTAATTAAATTTATTTAACTAAAACTTTTAATATAAAACATTTTATACGAATATTTATCTTAAATTATTTGAATATATTTACTTTCTCAGATACTAACTATTTTTTATGAGTAGACATTTTTCTTTGAGCTACAAAGATAGGGTAGCAACAAATTGGTAATTGACTTAAAAATTTGCATCCTAAATTATATTAAAAAATTATTAAATTTAATAGATGACTTGGTCAATTGGGAATTACACCAAAGCTCTAGATGGAGCTAAATATATGTGTGTGTTACAATGAGAGAATACTATGCATATCGATTGTGTTCGTAACCAGATTTCAACATGCATACTTTAGAATGTATAGTAATAATAATTTTTTTTTGTAAATGGAATTATGGAATTTTTTGGATTAATTACTGCATTTTAAAATCATAAACAAATAAATTGATAACTAACGTATCTTACACACTTTGCAACCAATTTTTTCTTTACAAATTGATTTTATTAACCAAATTTCTCTTCTACTTATTTCATACTTCAATAACTATATTCTCTCGAACCCACAGCATTATCAATTAACATTTTCTCTAGATCATGTGTTGATGCTAAATTATGTCTGTCTTTTAGAAGAATGCCTACACATTAACATCATTATTTGAACAACTAACCATCCACCCCCTTCCCTATTTTACCATCACATTAAGTATAATATATTAAGTTGATTGTTTTCTAATTCATAAAATGATCCCATGCATTGCGAGGGTTAAACACTACTTTTGATAATAGTGGATTCTCAGGAGTGGTGACCTTAAAATCACCGGGTGGGGTTTTTGCCGTGTAGGTTTTTCCCATTCGCAAACAAATCACCGTGTCAATTTATTTTCAGCTGCATACTTTAGTTAATTGGTGATTTGTTTGTGCTGTCACATACAATTGTATGTTAATTTGATTAATTAATAAACTTGGCTAATTAATCAATTAATTCATTATAAGGAGTCAATACGTTTTTGGCCTATCATATTATATGCAAAATGCCAATAACTAACACTGTAAACATGCTCATATTTGGTTGCAGGCAAGTGGAAGGCCTTCTACATGCAAACAAGGATCCCAGGTCCCATCTTCATCATAGGCCCAATCCTCATCTCAGGCCCAATCTTCATCCTAAGCCCCATCCTCATCTTAGGCCTAATCTTCATCCTAAGCCCCATCCTCATCTCAACCTTTAGCATCATCTCAGCCCCTACCAACACATCAGCCTTACACTATAGCCTCATCTAACCAGACAACAGTGTCATAGCCACCAGCTCAAGCTCCATGGTCACAACAACCAAGTCAGTGGTACTCTTCATACTTCAAGTACACAGTTACACGAGCTCCTTGGTTCTTTTCTAGGCAGCCAACACTACACACCCCTGCAGAAACATGGGACACTCTATCATCACAGGTACTGTAGTTTTATGTTTGATGTTTTATTCATAAAACTATGATACTGGTAGCTAACATGTAAATTCTTGTACTTTGTACCTACAAGACCACCTGCTACCAGAGGAGCTGCTTTGAAAGGAAGGGGTAATGCAACTAGTGTTGGAAAAACACATGTTTGTATCGCATACAAAACATATGTAGTGGAAAATTAACGGATCTACTTCATTCGCAATTGATAACATGCACTATGTAAATTTTAGAATATAAGAACAAGAGAGTGTACCTTGGTGCGGTGAAATTCAAAACCAAATATTAGAAGTACTTGAAAACACTTTTAATCTTCACTCCAATTCCACTTGTGCCCAAGAAGTGTGGTCTTTCAATTAGTTAATATATGTGTGTTCAAGGGAGAATAAGAGAGTGTTTTACACTCACATACATACCATTTCATTCTCTTAAAAAATTTTGTATGTTTGTCTCCTTATAATTGATTATCTAATTGGGTTAGCATTTTAGGCCATTCCAATTGGGCTGTAGTCTGTGGTTTGGAGTGGAACCAAAAGGGAACAAATAAGATACTGGCTCAATAAACCTTAGGCTTTTCTGTCATCTCTTGACAAGTTTAAAGTTACCATTAATTATATTTAATACCACTATATAAATATAATTGCACTCTTGGCCTCATTAATAAATTATATCCCAAGACTTTATTATACATGCAACCCCTTCATAAAATATATGTAGTAATACAAAGTTATGTAGGTTGACTGCCACTTTGAAGATTACTATATCTTAATCTTTGAGTACCCTGTTTAATTCTTTAAATTATTCATCATATATTTATGAAATCCAATTTCATAAATATATACTTTAGTAACTCCTTGCTAAAGTAGTTAAGCCTAACATTCTGAATAACCAAACCTATTAAACTTATCTCAAGGGAATATTTTATATCTCCATTAAGAGATTATGAATTCCATTTTAAGAATATATATTCCATCAACACTAAATGTGGTTGCCCAACTCACTGAGGTTTTGATTGTGACATTAGATCTCACTCCTGATAAATTAAAGCAACTTACACTTCATGATCAGGTTTATTATTCTCCCAAGATTAAGATTTGATGTAAATAGAAGTCGTGAGATTTTTTATTCATTTGACGATCATTAGAAGAATAATAAATCTCACAGCGTTCCAATTCAATATGCCTGAACTCTTAAAACATATCAACATATCAACTAGAAGTCTCCACTTCCATGATCAAGACAAATCATCTTAGTTGTTATGTTATAATCTTCGCAAATGAAATGCCCAATTTCATCACCAACTACGAACTAAAATTCTGAGTTTACAAAGAACTTGTGATTTAAATCTTCTGTGAATAAATAACATAAATCACATACTATGTATCTTATGGGCTATATGATAATGTGCAAATATTCATGTTACCATTATTTTAGATAATAATAAAACAACTTTATTAATTACAACATTAATTCGTACATAATGTCATACATAGCATCATACAATAGGATTTAAGGGCATTAATCCTAACAACTAGGACACAAAAATGTAAAACAAGAGGTGGAAAGGCCAGCTGTGGTGGGAGAGGTAGGGGCAGGGGCAGTAAATGAAGCCTATGTCAAGAGAATATTGTTGTTATGTATATGTAGTGTTAGGGCAATATGGTTCTGTGTTATGTAGTGTTAGGGTTATATGTAATTTGTAGATAATGACAGGGCAGACAATTGTTGATTATATATGCTGTTAAAATACTGTTAGAATTTATTTGTATTTTTGTAAGTTTCGTAAACAGGGGCAGGTGGAACTGTTTTGGTTGTTGTTGTACCGAATGCCCTATATTTACTGGTGGTTGATGAAAGACTATTCAATGCCACCTTAAATGTGTATACAATTTCCCAACTTAATGGCGGGTGTTCAGAAATATTATTTTGACGAGTTGTTGTCAAGTGGTTGATTATTGCAGCTGAATATATACATATATATATATATATATATATATATGTTTGTTTATGTGTGTATGTATTGAATATAGCAGTCAGTTTTGAATACAACAGGTTTATGTGTGCATTTGTTGGAGTATCTTATGTGTTGAATAGCAAGTTTTTGTGTGCATTTGTTGTCTTTTCTTGCAATTTAACAGATGGTTGTCACGCAATTTCAACACAAACACTTTACACAATGCACTTCATGCATAAACCAACACAGCTTACAACATCCAACAAACACAAATAGTCACAAGTTGCCAATTCACTTTAAACAAAAACACCAACAACATCTAACATAAATAACACTTAATATCTTTAAAAAGCTTATATTGTAAAGTGGCTTCAAGCCAACAACATCTACCATCTTACATAGTTCTATTACAATACAATTGAGGACCTGCTTATAGATTACAACCCACCAGGTAGACTCAATCTCATCATTCCAACATTCTCACTTGAGCCAAAACATGAAAACAACATAACCAAAAAAAAAAAAACCATGATAGAATTAATGCAATTCTACACTTTCTCTCTTGCTCTAAAACTATCACTACTATCTCCTTGGCTTTAACAGAGGAAGCTTGAAACTTTCTCTCCCTCTCAGTGACTTTTTCTGCCCTTTCTTGAGCAATTTCTACCATTTGGGTAGCTTATGCTGCTTTATGGGTAGCTACTCTTTCCCTTTCATTTGCAAGTTGTAGCTCGCTTCGTAGTAAATCTAGATTTTGTTGCAGCAGATGGGCAACTTCATTCCCACGCATACAAATGGGATTATCAATCCATTGAAAGAAAGGGCACTTGGGACCAACCTGTTCATAAATTGAATTAAACACATCACATTCCAAACTCACTTGAGTCAACTAGATTAAGTAAAAACTATACTTACCTTATATTGGCTACAACCTAGAAACCTTCTCCCAAAATTATCCACTATCAGACTTGTTCTCAATACACAAGTCTCATATGTACACATATGCCCACTTGAACCTAAGTAATTTCCACTCGAAGAAGGCCTCGCTTATCAACTTCATGTGAATCAAAGCTACCATTCAAAGTTGAAATCCCAACCCACATAAAGCAGAAATTTCGTACTTGGTGATGATGTAACTTCGAATATTCAATGCCTTAAGACAACCCAAAGTTAGAACCTCACCCTCACATGAAAGTGTTATGCACCACGATTAGAAAAATCAAAACCCCAGCTCAATACAAGGGTTTTTCATGTTTCTAGGGCTCATGAGGAAAAGATTCAATGGTTTGTGTTTTTGATCCGTTTTATGTTTTGATTTTTAATAAAAGGGCGTTTACCAAACGTCTGAGGGTGAGGTGGGTAATGGAGAGAAAACGGATTGAAGTTCAGGTGGACAAAGTGTTAAGTTTTAAACCACAAGTAGGCAAAGTGAAAATGGGCTAAACCACAGATGAGTATACTGTAATTTCCCCTTATAATTTATTTCTTGTCATGAACAGTATATGGACAACTTCAATAATTTTGGTGATTTTGGCTATTATTCAATGTGCACATGCATATTTCTTCTATACTTGGTGTGGGCGCAAGCACTTGTGAAGAGTGGTTTTCTCATGGGAAGTACACATCGGCCAAGAGTGGACTGGATGGAGAGTGAAAATGAAGTCACCACCTAGATTAGGCTAGGAACCATATATATGGTGCCTTTATGTGAAGGACTGATCTTACTAGAGTGTGTGTTTGGAGTTTAGGTATGGGGATAAGAAAGTGTTAGACACCCAACCACACCCGACCCGTAGGTTGGCCTTCACTTATTGTGTTCCAAATCCTAATCCCATCAAAAGGTCTTTTAATAGAATATTCTACACACACACACACACACACACACACACACACACACACAGCCTATCCTAACATGCATCTAACACACAACATGACATCTCATCACATTCATTCATGGCACAAGGTCCTATCATTCATCTAGCATATATATACCTAAAGGCAGTAAGTATATCACAAGGCAATAGCATCAACAAATTATTTAATCAAGTATACTCAAATAATTAAGCATAGCATCATGACACATATTCATTATGTACATCAATCATATCATGCTCATCATACAAATCAAATGCATGTTCATACTCTCAAAGGAGGAATTGGTAATACCGGTAGGGACATGCGTTTCTTTCAACACCCTCAAAAGTACCTCATGGTGGACTTCAGAAGTCAATAACAAAGCCAAAATCGAAATCTATGCTGGAGACTTCTTCTTTCCTAGTACGGGTAGAGATCATACTCACATCATAGTTCCATGGAACAAAGTGATCATCCTTATAAGGAAAAGGTCTTGGCACATGAAGGATTTTGCCCTCCTGAGTCTGCAGATTAGGTGCCAGAGAAAAAGTCTTCGAATTGATAATGACCGAACTAGGTAATGAGGTCTCTAAGACCTTTGGGCAATGGTAAATGTAGACACTGCATTTTGAACTTTCTTTGATGGGCCTTGGTAAATGTAGACACCACATTTTGTACCCCTTACAACTCGGGCCTCCATTCCCTAATGATGTTGGAATTCTAAAGCCTATGGTTGGTTTAAGGCTTGATCAGATTGAAATTGACTTAAGGAAAGTGTTTTTGGAAAAATATAACTTTTGTGAACTAAATAAATCTATTTTTGGAAAATTAAGGCCAAGAAACCTTTGGACATGCATACGCATACACGTGTATGCGTACGCATGTCCCAAAGCTATGTGCACATGTCTAATGCATGCGTACGCATAAACAAGCCTACGCACATATGTTAGGATTCCAGAATTTATGAAAGACAAGTTTTCAACATTAACTGTAAGGTTTGGAATGAATTCCACATCGTTTGGGAGCCATTCCAAACCCTTATTTTTCAACTATATAAAGCCATACATAGTAGCTTTTCAAAACACAAAGAAAATCCTAAGCGAAAACACAAGATTCACTAGAATAATGAATCAAAGAGGGAGTTTTTCACAAAATATCCTCAAGTCAATGTTTTTCTAATTGAGGCCTTTTCTAGCCTTGATCTTCAAGTTTCAAGCTTACTAATCACTTTTGTATTTGATTGTGAATAGATTTGATTGAGGGGAACGGTCAAAATCAAGCTAAGGAGCTTTATGTTTTTGAGGTATAAGTTCTAAACTTTTTTTTTTCTTTTCTTAGCTTTTTCTTATTTTGATTCTTGTTTAGTTTAGTTGTAATATGTCTGCTTAGCTTAGGTTTTCTTCGCCTTATCATTTCAAGCATGCTGGGTTGTTAGATTTTGTTTATGCTCTATTTCAGCATTTAGGGTGAGTATATGTACACATGCCTTCTGCATGCACACGCATATGCCAAGTATGCGTACGTATACAACTGAGCTACACACGAATGCTCTATGTATGCGCGTGCATTCTTTTGCCTAAAACCCTAATTTAGACCTTGTTTGCTTCTTTTCTCTTCTTTATTTATTCAACATGCTTCTACCTTGTCCTATTTTATGCTTAGAAGTCTCTATTTCTCTGTTTGGTTGTTCTTAACATGTTAGATTAGGGTTTCTTTTCAATTCTTTCTTTGATATGCCATGAACATGCATATAACATGACTATGCATTGATGCATAGGTGCTGTGATGCAGCAAGGTGAGGCATACATTCATATGAACATGCATTAGTTTGAGATATGATCTTGATTTTACTTTGATGAACGTGAATAATAATTGTGAATTCTTTGATTAGGATATTTGAACATGTTGTTTTGATCTTACCATGCCTATATTTGTGCCTTGATTTGATATATACATGTTTTTGCCTTGGATGTAATGTGATGCAATGTCATGATAGATGTATGCTAGGGTTTAGGATGAAATGCCATGTTGTATGCTAGATGCATGTTAGCATGTGTGTGAGTCTAGAATGATGAATGTTAAACTTGCCTTTAACAAAATTAAGATGTAAGATACAATGAGTGGAAGCCGACCTATGGGTTGGCAGTCTTGGGTGCCTAACACCTTCCCAAGTTATACCTAAACTTTGAACCCATACTTTGGTAGTAAGATTAGTCCTTCCACGTAAGGGCGCTATATATATGGTTCCTAGACCTAATATAGGTGGCAACTCCAACTTCCCTTCTCCACCACGGTGCACTTGGCCGAGGCGTACTCCCCTCCCGTTGCACCTACAGTGGTGACTCCACTAGGGATAGAGAGTTTAATTCCAATGTGTCTTATTTCTTAATCTTGATAAAGGCTTGTTCAATATTTGTTTGCATACACTTCACTTGGTACTTTTGTCCCTTTCACCTTGGTTGGTGATAAGTGGGAAGATGAGTACGCTCCATTCGAGCCAAAGTCTTTTGGAGTTCATCCCACCAACTCACAATTTATGCCATTGCTTATGATGGGTTTTGAGTACGTTCACGGCTTGCCACCAATCCACAACGGTCCATTTAGGCCCAAGGTTGGAATCATGGCCCACCTAGTTGTGAGTGACCTACTGATCTATCCTTTTAGCTCTAAAGAGCCTACCCAGACTTAGAGAGATTCTAGATCCTATCAATAAGAAGGTACCCTTTATATCTCCTATTTGCTCAACCATATATCTTGTGTTCACCTAATTCTAAAGGACAAATAAAAGATGTAAAAAAAAAAAATTTTGAGGATGACCCAAAATTTATGGTATACCGTAAGATGTTAGGAAAAAGGAAAAGAAGTTCTCACATGTAAGAGGCTTATCCCAAAGTCCAAAGGTATATCTTAAAGGTTCATAAAACCATAGCCTAGTTGCTATCATAAGCCCAAATCAAAAGGCCTCTTGAAAAGGAGAACCTTGGGCCTAAGGTAACAAATATGCTATGGACTTAGCATCCAACATCCTACAAAGTCAATACGAAATTCCCTAATCTTAGGCCTCCTTGTTGCATGCCTAGGCTGAAAATGATGAGAAATTCATGAACTTTGAAAGGAAGGCTACAATGTATTCTAGCTAGAAGGCTACTTCCAAGAAAAAAAAGAGAGAGAGAATGATGATAATAAATGGAAAAAGGAAGTGCCCAAAGGTGATGGATACATTGTAAGCCAAATTTGAGACAAAGGGTTGAAAATGGACTAAAGCCCAATGAAACAAGGGGCAAGGTTCATGAGAGGAACGAGAGTGATTTTTGTAAATGGGCCTTCATTAAAATAGACTTAAAGATTTTCTAAGAACATCTAAGTTAATAAAAAGAACCTTTTTTTGGGGATATGCGTTAATGCTTTGAATGGCCTCTCCCAGCTTTTCCACGTGCCACGATGTCTGACCACGTGACTCAAGAGGATATAGATCATGTGATGATTGGAGGGATGGTCCGCTTTCTTCTACTAGGGCTTCAGCCAGAACTAAGAAGCACTCCCAGGCCGTAGACATTCACAAGGGCCCACGTCAACAACTTTTCTGAAATGGGAAATGCAGAGTTGTGGGAAGATAATGATTGGCCAAATTGGACCCCAATAGTTAGGACGACCTAGATTGCTCCCACTTGCTTTGTAATTGAACATCACACTGACCTGCGCTGTGACGATGACAAATACTTTGTCTTAGCACAAGACGGAGATGAGGAGTAGGAAAAGGACAACGAGGTGACCAGCTATTGGAGCGAGGATGATTGTGACTGATCTTTTGACAAGGAGGATGATATCCCTTCCAACGACGAGAAAATCTCATGGGATATAACTGAAGCCCTATGTGTTTGGGAGCCCTTGAAAAATGAAGACTGGTTTGTGGAGCTGCAGACTCTCTTCAAGGAAGAGGACAAAGAAGAAGGAGGCGCTGCCTAAGAAGGAAGAAGGACAAAATTCATCACGCCTGTTGTGGGGCAACTTAACAATTGGACTTGGGTTGGGTTTTCCGAAAATATGGGAAAGAAATTTTGTAATGCAAGTTTAAATCCACTTTTGAACTTTTTTAATAAGATGAATTCTAATTTGGCTTATTTTGATGTATCTCATAATATTGAAATTATGCACTTAAATAAGTCTAAGGAATTTGAAAATGAAATTAATAAACAATTAGAAAATAAAATTGAACCTGTGGAACCAACTTTTGAAACTCTTAATTTAGGCAATGATGAGAATCCATGCTTGATTAAAATTGGCTCTACCCTAAATAAAGAAGAAAGAAAAGATCTCCAAGACTTACTCACAGAATTCCAAGAAGTGTTTGCATGGTCTTATGAAGATATGTCTGGCATTGATCCCGAGGTAGCTCAACACCACATTGATACCCATGCTCATATAGTGCTCGTTAAGCAAAAATTGAGGCAGATGAGAACCGAATGGCTCCTTACGATCAAGGAAGAGGTGAAAAACAGTTGAAAGTAGGGTTCATCAAACTTGTGCACCAAGCCGATTGGATAGCCAATGTTGTGCCTGTATCCAAGAAGGATGGAAAAGAAAGGATGTGTGTGGATTTGAAGGACCTAAACAAGGCTTTCCCTAAGGACGATTTCCCTCTTCCTTATATAGATGTCTTAGTGGATAACACATCAGTAGTGCCTTGATGTCTTTCATGGATGGTTTCTCAGGGTATATAACTAAATTAAGATGACTCCTATGGACATGACCAAGACCACCTTCACCACAGAATGAGGGATCTATTGTTATAAGGTAATGCCATTTGGGCTTAAGAATGCGGGTGCAACTTACCAAAGAATGGCTACAACTTTGTTACATGACACGATGCATAATGAAGTTAAGGTACATGTTGATGACATGATCGTGAAGTCCAAAGATTGAGAAGGCCACACAGAAAATTTGAAGAAATTCTTTGAGGTTGAGGTACATGTTGTTACATGCCGGGAAATTACTAAGCTTTTTGGTAAGTGATAGAGGGATAGAGGTTGACCCATCAAAGAGCAATGCCATATTGGATATGCCTCCACCCAAGAATGAGAAAGAGATAAGAGGATTCTTAGGATGATTACAGTACATTAGCTAATTCATTGCCAAACTCACCTCTACTTGTAAGCTCATCTTTATGCTTTTAAGGAAGAATGAACCTCATACATCGAATGATGATTGTCAAAAATCTTTTGAACTTATCAAGGAATACCTTCTCCATCCACCCATCTTAGTGGCCCTGAGGCATGGAAAGCCATTGCTACTTTACCTTTCAATCATAGAGAATGCAATTGGAAGTATGCTTGCATAAGATAATGCTAACAAAAATGAGAGAGATGTATACTACTTGAGCAAGAGGTTCCATGATTATGAGACTAGATACACACCTATAGAATAGTCATGTTTTGCTCTCGTGTGGGCCGTGTAGAAATTGAGACATATCATCCTACCTTTCCAGATATGGATAACAGCTAGAATGGACTCGATGAAGTATTTATTTGAGAAGCTCGCCCTAAGTGGAAGGTTATTGAGATGGTTGATTCTATTGGCAGAATTCGATTTAAAGTATATGGCTAGAAAAACCATCAAAGGAAGTGCAATGTCAGATTTTTGTGCCGAGAACCCTTTAGAAGGAGAAAATGGTAAATAAGATTTCTAGATGAGGATATTTTGGATATCGAACTAGGGGCATGGAAGATGTATTTTGATGAAGCTATGAACTAATATGGAAATAAAATAGGAATACTTTTGATAACCCCTGATGGATCCCATATACCATTGGCAGTCAAGTTGAAATTCGAGGCAACTAATAACATGGCAGAATATGAGGCTTGTATTGCTAGAATGGAAGCTTTTCGAGAGTTAGGGGTAAAGGAGGAAGAGGCCTTTGGAGATTCAACTTTGGTTATAGTGTTGGAAAAACACATGTTTGTATCGCATACAAAACATAGGCAGCAGAAAATTAAAGGATCTACTTCATTCGCAATAGATAACATGTACTATGTAAATTTCTAAATATAAGAACAAGAGAGTGTACCTTGGTGCGGTGAAATTCAAAACCAAATATTAGTAGTACTTGGGAACACTTTAAATCTTCACTCCATTTCCACTTGTGCCAAGAAGTGTGGTCTTTCAGTCAGTTTATATGAATGTGTTCAAGGGAGAATATATGAGTGTCCAACACTCATATACAAACCATTTCATTCTCTTACAAAATTCTATATGTTTCTCTCCTTATAACTGATTATCTAATTGGGCTAGCCTTTTGGGCCATTCCAATTAGGCCTTAGTATGTGCCTTGGAGTAGGACTAAAAAGGAACAAAATAAGACTCTAGTTCCAATGGGTATTGGGCTTTTCTGTCAACTCTTGACAAGTCTAAAGTTACCATTAATTATATTTAATACAACTATATAAGTATAATTGCACTCTACGCCTTATTAATAAATTATATCCCAAGACTTTATTATACATATAAACCCTTCATAAAATATTCGTAGTAATACAAAGTCATGAATATAGATTGCCATTTTGAAAATGATTACATCTTAATCATTGAGTACCTGGTTTAATCCTCTAAGTTATTCATCATATATTTATGAAATCCAATTTCATAAATATATACTTTAGTAACTCCTTACTAAAGTGGTTAGGCCTAACACTCTGAATAACTAAACTCATTAAACTTATCTCAAAGGAATATTTTATATCTCTATTAAGAGAATATAAATTCCATCTTGAGAATATATGTTCTATCAACACTAAATGTGGCTGCCCAACATACTGAGGTTTTGATCGTGACTTTAGATCCCACTCCTGATATATCAAAGCAACCTACACTTTATGATCAGGTCCATTATTCTCTTAGAATTAAGAGTTCATGTAAATAAAAGTCATGAGATTTATTATTCATTTGATAGTTATTAGGAGAATAATAAATCTCACAGCGGTCCAGTTCAATATGTATTAACTCTTAAAACATATCAACATATCAAGTAGAAATCTCCACTTTCATGATCAAGACAAATCATCTTAGTTAATACGTTATAGTTTTTGCTGATGAAATGCCCAATTTCATCACTGACTACAAACTAAAATTCTTAGTTTACAAAGAACTTGTAATTTATATCTTCTGTGACTAAATCACATAAATCACATACAATGCATCTCATGGAATATATGATAATGTCCAAATATTCATGTTACCATTATTTTAGATAATAATATAACAACTTTATTAATTACAACATTAAGTCATATATAATGTCATACATAACATCATACAATAAGATTTAAGAACACTAACTCAAACAATCTCCCACTTGCCCTAAAGACTATTGTGCACTAATCTAACTCTCATTCCCTCCAAATGTGACTCGAAAGTCCTTTGGGGCAAGGTTTTGGTAAAGGGATCTGCTAGAGTATTTACACTATCTATCTTTGCTACTACTACATCTCCTCAAGCAACAATGTCTCGAATGATGTGGTACTTTCTTTCAACATGCTTTCTTTTCTTGTGATTCCTTGGATCTTTGGATTATGCAACTGCTCCACTATTTTCGCACAACAATGTGATAGGAACTTGCTCCATTCTCACAACACCAAGATTAGAAAGAAATTTCTTGAGCCAAATAGCTTCCTTTGCCGCTTCACAAGCAGTAACATATTCAGCTTCCATGGTGGAGTTAGCAATACAAGATTGCTTAACACTCCTCTAACTTATGGCTCCACTTCCTAAGGTGAATACACAACCTGAAGTGGATTTTATGAAATCAAGATTTGATAGAAAATATGAATTTGTATAGTCAATAGGTATCATATCCTCACACCAGTAAACAAGCATATAAATTCTCGTTCTCCGTAAATACTTGAGGATATGCTTTACATCTTGTAAGGTTGAATATAATCAACCATGTATTGGCTTTATTCTGTGCCAAATTTGCTTGTAATTCAGCATGTAGAAATTCTGTATTTAGGTGGGAATAATGTAAGAGTTGTGTGTGAAAGAGTATGAAGAAACTCAAGTTGTGTGCATTTAAGAGGAGTCTCACGACTAGTCACACGTGTGAAGCATGCAAGGAGCTGAAAGGTTACGACAGCTGGAGCACTATAGGACAAAAAGTAAAGTCTGGCCTGGAAGTTATTTCGCAACTCAAACTCGCGACTCATTCCAATCGTAAGGCTAAGTCGTCAGAATGCCCTATTTGGATGAAAACTGAATTTTCACATTCCATCTCATACCCTACTATAAATACCCTCATTACACACAGAAATGGTAAGGTGGCTATTCAGAGAAAAAAACCCTAAGAGAGGTTTCTACAAAACACCCACCTCATTAGAGAGAGAGCTACTCATTCTTAGAGAGAAATCTTTGTGGTCTCTTCTCATTCCCTCTCCCATTGTTATACCCATTGAGAGGAGATTTGTACTCAAATACTACCCACACCTATTTAAAGTGTTGAGTGTTTTTGGAGCTTTGGAAGCATTGGAAGATGCCAAGGATGGCAGATGCAACATGGAGCTTGTTGCGGGATCCAGTAAGCTAAAGAAGACAAGGTTTGGCGTAACCCTGTTGGAGAAAGAAGCTTGGAGGGCTTAGGTGCACTGGGTAGATTAGGCTTGGAGGCTTTTCTGCTATTCATGTATTCCAACTTTATTCTCTTGTGGATTATTGACCACTTGGAGGGCGGCGAAGAGGTTTTTCGCCAAGTACTTCAGTTTTCTCTTCGATAACACATCGCCGTATTATCTTTGTGTTTGCATCTCTCTTCCCTTTCTCTTTACCTTTTAATTACTAGTGTGATTGGGATTAATTTCGGTTTAGAGTGTTTTACCAATTCTGTTTTAGCTTATATTCATATTCCGCACCTACATTGTTTGTTTATAAACTTGTGTTGGTAATTTTATTTTTGGGGTTCTAAAAGTTCATTGGTGTTTTACACCCTATTTGAACTTTCACATCTTGCCAATGTTTTGGTCCTGGATTTGATTGATATCGGCTGACCATGCCAACTGAGTAACATATATCTAGTCTAGTACAAAGCATGGCATATATGAAACTTCCCACTGCAGAAGCATAAGGAACTTGTCTCATTATATTTTCTTCCTCAAGAGTCTCAGGCCTTTGGTTATCAAATAGAGAAACTCCATGTCTAAAAGGAAGTAATCATTTCTTGGAGTTTTGCACACCAAACCGTTCTAGAACCTTATCTATATATCCAACTTGTGACAAACCTAACATCTTATTCTTGCGATCTCGCCAAAGCTTGATCCCTAGAATAAAGTTAGCTTCACCCAAGTCCTTCATATCAAATTGGCTTGACAACCAAACCTTTACTAATGACATTACCCCTCATCATTTCCAATGAGTAGAATATCATCAACATAAAGTACTAGGAACATCACTACTTTATCTCGATGTCTTTTGTACACACATGGTTCATCAAAATTTAGTTCAAAACCAAATGACTTGATTGTTTGATCAAATCTGATGTTCCATGATCTAGATGCTTGCTTAAGTCCATAAATGGATCTTTTCAACTTACATACCATATGCTCTTGGTTCTTTGCTATGAAACCTTCTGGTTGAATCATATAGATTTCTTCTTCAAGATTGCCATTTAAAAATGCAGTCTTGACATCTATTTGCCAAATCTCATAATCATAATGAGCAGCAATGGATAAGAGAATTCTGATAGATTTAAGCATTGGTACTGGTGAAAAAGTTTCTTCATAATTAATACCTTCTTTTTATGTATACCCTTTCACCACTAGCCTTGCTTTAAAAGTTTCAACCTTTCCATCTATCCCTCTCTTCCTCTTGTAAACCCATTTGCAACCAACAGGTTTAATGCCGTTAGGCGCCTTTACGAGATCCTAAACATGATTGGAATACATTGAATCCAATTTAGATTTCATAGCTTTGACCTAAAGATTTGCATCTATATCATTCATTGCCTCCTCATAAGTGTAAGGATCAGTTTCAGCCTGTTCTGAGATAGCTTCATAAGTAAACATCTTATGAGTAGAATCTTGTGCTGTATCTAATACAACCACATCATCCCTAGTTTCATTCGTTGATTGTTCAATTACAAGTTCATTCGTTTCAGCCAAAACAACTCTACTTATAGGAGTAAAATTATTCATATAGTCATTTTCCAAAAATTTAGCATTTGTACTAACAAAAACTTTATTATCATTACGACAATAGAATAAATAACCCCTAGTTTCTTTTGGATAACCCACAAGCAAACATACTTTTGATTTTGGTTCCAATTTATCAGGCTTCCCTTTTTGCACATGTTCTAGACAACCCCAAATGTGGAGATATTTCATACTTGGCTTACGCCCACTCCACAATTCCATGGGTGTTTTGGAAACAGATTTTGACGAAACTAAATTTAAAAGACGTATTGCTGTATTTAAGGCATACCCCAAAAAGAATTTGGTAAAGTTGAGTAACTCATCATGGACCTAACCATTTCTAAAAGAGTCCTATTCCTTCTTTTTGCTACACCATTTTGTTGAGGAGTTCCAGGTGCAGTCAATTGGGATACAATCCCATTTTGAGTTAAGCAATCCTTGAAATCCCTAAGAAGGTATTCACCACCTCGATCAGATCGAATGGCCTTTATGTGTTTACCCAATTGATTCTCAACTTCAGCCCTAAACTCTTTGAATTTTTCAAAAGTTTCGGATTTCCGTTTCATTAGGTACACATAACCATATCTTTAGTAATCATCCGTAAAAGTGATGAAGTACTCATAACCTCCTTTTGCTTGGGTTGACATAGGACCACATACATCTGAATGTACTAGTTCTAGCAAATCTTAGGCTCTTCTACCTTTTACGTTGAAAGGTCTTCTGGTCATTTTACCCCCCAAACAAGATTCACAAACTGGAAATTCATCAAAGTCCAATGGTTCTAACAGTCCATCTTTGATCAGTCTTTGAATTCTGTTTGGATTAATATAACCTAAATGCAAGTGCCAAAGATATGCATCATTAGTAGAAGGAAACTTTCTCTTTAATGATTTTACATGAAAGTCATTATCTAATTCAAAATTGTATAATTCATGCTTATCAGGAGTTAAAATATAAAGACCATCCACAATATTACCAAAACAGAAAAACACTTTATCCTTCTTTATTACAACATTATCTTTTAGGATAACACAATATCCATGTTTACCTAAATAAGTTGCAGAAATTAAATTCCTACAAAAATTAGGTACATATAAACAGTCTTCCAATATTAAAACTCTAGAATGAAAGCATAAATTAAACACTCCAACAGCTATAAGTGAAATCCTGCTCCCCTTAGCCAAAGTAAGAAACAATTCCCCTTCATTTAGCTTTCTAGTCTCCTGGAACCCCTGCAAAGAATTGCAAATATGATTATTACAACCTGAATCCACACATTAGGAATCCGTGAGATTTTGTACTAAACATATTTCAAGAAGGAATGAACATTTCATACCCTAATTATTGGCAGCTCTGAATTTTGGAAAATTCCTCTTTCAATGCCCTTTCACGCCACGATGGAAACACTTTCCTTTGGCATAGTCCTTCTTCTTTCCCTTGTTGGTAACTCCTAAGGCAATTTGTTTACCATCTCGCTTGGTGAAGTCTTTCTTCTTCCTCTTTTTACCCTTGCCTTTCGAATTAGGTTAAGAAGTAGAAGCTTCAGCCATATTAGCATCAACACTGGTTGTACCCAGAATGCCTTCTGCCACTACCAATTCATTCATTAATTCAGACAATGAATAAATCTTTTTGTTCATATTATAATTAAGTCTAAATTCCTTGAATGATTCTGGTAGTGATTGGAGTATCATATCCACTTGGGATTCTCCATCAATATCGGCACCTAAAACTTCCAGTGTATTCAGATTAGAGATCATCTTAAGACAATGCTCCCTTACTGAAGTACCTTCAACCATTTTGGAATTATAAATTTGTCGTATAGTTTCTTACCTTGCAGAACTGCTTTGCTCACTAAACATCTCCTTTAGACTTAGCATTATGTCCGAAGCTAGTTCTACATCCTACATTTGATGCTGTAGAACATTTGAGATATATGATAGGATATAGCACTTGGCCATCTCATTAGATTTCTACCAACGATCATATTGCAATTTTTCCTCAAGAGGAGCATCTAATGATGGAAAGCTAGGACATGGTTGAGTAAGCACATACTTGTGCTCTTCAACAATAAGAACAATCTCCAAATTTCTTTTCTAGTCAACATAGTTGGATCCAGTCAGTTTGTTTTGATTAAGAATAGCAACAAGTGGGTTAAAAGATGTCATAATTAAATCTGAAAACAATAAACATGAATATAATAAGTAAACTGGACATTATCAACTTAGCATATAAACATATAGTATGGAACCTTAATAAAACCATAATATAAAATATGCAACGACAACCCAATCCCATGTTTAAAATTCCTTGGTAGGAAGTAAATTATAAACACTATGACCGATTGAGAACTATTTTTATTATTAGTACTATCATGATAACTCTTATCAAACACTAATAATATGCCGTATTTCTGATTGGTGCAAAACTGCAAGTGCACAGTATCGTAGTTTTATAGTAACGTGATGAAAAGAGTATCGTCCTCAGGGATTGGTCACTTACTTTTGACAAATACCAAAATTATGCTAATCTCGATTTTATCTAGAGAAGTCACTAAGGTTTTTGTAATTGGAATTTAAAATAAAATCAATTTAAAGAAAATGCGCGAAGGAAAAGAAAGATGTTGTTCGAAGATCAAACTAATGGGAAGAAAACTTCTAGGAAATCGATTTCACCTAATTCCTCACTATGCTTTACTCATCTAGCTAATTGAATTTAATTCTCTCTGTTTGTTAGTAATCTCCACACTCATCCAAAAGCCTCTTTCGACAGTCAATTGGAAACATTCTTGTTCATCATTTTACACAAGAGTATGCAATTTAATAAAGCAAGAAAGCATTAAGACCAACGATTTTAATACTACAAAGGTTCATACAAGTCTTTCGATCTCTATATTTACCTATGCTGAAATATTCAAGATCTATCCTATAATTCCCTCTTTCGACGGCAAATCACAAGATCAAAATCATCTAATTAATGGCCAGTTAGTTAGGAGCAATAAACTCAGAATAAGTCAAACAAACATGAAAAAAATTAATTCAAATTAACATAGAAAAGCAAGCATAGTTCGGAACTAGATTACATCGTTTTCCTAGAATAAAGAAAATTTAGTTCATGCTAAAAATTAAATTCAACATAAACGAATTCACCATAATTTTTCTGAGAAGATTTGAAAGGAAAATAAACGCTAAAAAATCTGCTTCAGCGTTTCTCTGCTTTAGCGTTCCTCTGTTTCAGCCTTTTTCTCTTTCAGTTTCAGCGCCTCCTTCTTTCTGTTTTAGCACCTCTTTTCTTTTTTTCTGCATCCCCTCTTCAGTTCAGGAAAAAGCGTGTTGCACCCTAAAGTCCCAACATGTTGCTCTTTTCTTTTTTTTCTTTTTTTTCAGCCCCAACGTCTTGCTCAAAAGCCCAAAACGTGTTGCTCAAAAGCCCACTCTCTTTTCAGTGTTCTATGCGTGCGTCCAAAAGCCCAAGTCAAAACCGCCTTCATCAAAACCTAGAGGGACCTGCTTTTCATGCCAACTTCTAAGGCCAAAAAGAAATCTGAAATAAAATAAAAAAAAAACAATAATGAAGTCTAAAATAAATAAAAAAATAATTAGACTAAAATTTAAAGTTGAGATGTGATAAATTATACTGAATTATTCAAGTCATCAAACACCCCCAAACTTAGAACTTTGTTTGTCCTCAAACAAAAAGAAAATAAAATAAAAGACAACTATAGACACTATCAGCTAGACCCCATAGAGAAATATCATCACTCACCAAGCCATGATCTGAATTTAGATTTCATCACTAGTAACTTACTCTTTTAACATCAAAGATAGCAGGAAAATCAATAAAAAATTTATCAATTTGTCAAGTAAGAGTTAAGCATTTACTTCAACCTACAGCTAAGTCCTTGAGTGTGTGTGTGAAATAGTCAATTTAACTCCAAACCACCAGCAAATTCAAATAAAAGTAGAACAACTAAAATCAAAAGAATTCTCTCAAAACTTAACCCCATAAGTCCAATTTTCAGAAATCCTCTCCACTAATGTAATCAAACACCAAAATCAGAGATCAAAAGGTCTTTAATCAAGGTTGTAATGACAGGCCACAGGGTGAGGGCTAAGAAAGAAATGGATATGGAAAATCAAAGCAAATTGGGAAAATACTTGGTAGAAAGAACAATAAAAATATATATATATATATATATATCCACAGGATTCACACCATAGCTCTTTCTCGACAATATACTCATACTGATGACAATATTGTTGTTGTACTCAATAAGTGGAGTGCCTTTTTTTTTTTTTTTTTTTTTTTCAGCCACCTTGATATTCATAGCCTTTTCTTATTTTCAACCAGTATAACCCTTTTTTCAATTCTTGCCTTTCACTTTCTTTTCTTTTCACACTTTGATTAAATAGAGTAAACATAATGTGGATAATTTAATTTTGAACTAACTTTCTCTTTAAATGAAAATATTTCCACCAAAGTATTTTCTCAAAATGTAAGGTAAATTCATGGTTTTTCAGGCTTAGAATGGGAATGGTTTATGTAGTTAAAAGAACAAATAAAGGCTTATGTAAAATAAGGCTCAAGGGGTTGACTATGAGAATACACCATGCAATGATGGCGTGATAATCAAGACAGCTGGGAAAGCTTTTTGGTTGTGACAAAAAATTGCCTAGATCCTTTCTCTAATGTTTGGTATCAACTAGGATTTTGCCTCAAGGATCCATCAACGAATTCTAGAGCAAAGCAAGATTGAACTTTCCTGACTCAGTAATTCAACTCCTTCTCTTCATAGGCAAAATGGAGTAAAGAAAAAATTGACTATGTGCTCAATTATTTTCAAGGACAATGATTTAAATCAAAGTACCCACAAAACTCTGCCTAACATAATAGCAAATTTTGAAATTTTTTCTCAAAACCATCCTCAATCACAAATTTCAGAGTCATAGCGAATTCAATCATACTCAAATACATGCTTGATAAGAGAATCCAACAACTCAATTCTATAGGAGTTTACACCCCTAAACTCAAACCAAACAATGTCCTCATTGTAATTCAAAAGTGAGACAAATTGAAGATATGAAAGGAACTTCCCTGGTTTTATAGTGAATCCACATTAGTTTGTAATTTTCTGCTCTTTATTCATGCCAGATAAACCTGCATCAAAATCCAAACTATTCAAATAAATAATAAAAAATAAAAAATAAAAGAAAGTTTTATGGGCTGCCTCCCATAAGGGCTTGTTTTATAGTCTACAGCCAGACTTTTCAATTTTCATCAATTAGGATTTCTAAGAGGAATAAATGCACATTCCCTCTCCACTTGTTCTCCACAATAGTACTTCAATCTTTGACCATTAACTCTGAATATATGCCCTGCCTTGTCCTTCAAGTCTATTGTTCCAAAAGATGAAACTTTTTCAATTGTATAAGGACATGTCCATCTTGATCTTAACTTACCCAGGAAGAGTTTTAGTCGTGAATTGATGAGTAAAACCTGCTGTCATCGAGCAAACTCACGCCTAAGAATCTGTTTGTCATGCCACTTCTTTGTCTGTTCTATGTAGATCTTTGCATTTTCATAAGCATCGTTCCGGAACTCATACATCTCATTCAATTGAAGAAGTTTCTTTTCCCCTGCTGCCTTCAAATCAAGATTAAACTTCTTTACAGCCCAATAAGCTTTATGCTCCAACTCAACAGGGAGATGACATGCTTTTCCAAACACTAATCGATAAGGAGACATCCCGATAGGTGTTTTAAAAGCTGTACGGTATGCCCACAAAGCATCATCAAGCTTCTTTGCCCAATCCTTTCTATTGGTGTTGACCATCTTCTCAAGGATATTCTTGATTTCTCGATTTGAAATTTCAGCTTAGCCATTAGTTTGAGGATGGTAGGCAAGTGCTATCTTGTGCTTCACACCATATTTAGAGAGAAGGTTATCGAACAACTTGTTGCAAAAGTGGGTCCCTTCATCACTAATAATAGCTCATGGAGTGCCAAATCTTGTGAGTATGTTCTTATGCAGAAATTTAAGCACTATTTTTGCATCATTTGTTGTTGCAACAATTGCCTCCACCCACTTTGACACATAATCAACTGCTAACAAGATATAAATAAAGCCAAAAGAAGGAGGAAAAGGACCCATAAAATCAATTCCCTAAACATCAAATAACTCAACCTCTAAGATATTTTTCAATGGTAGCTCCTAACGCCTTGAAATATGTCCCATACGTTGGCACTAATCACAAGTTTTCAC